>PVLD010029732.1:0-17681 GCA_004027595.1 Dinomys branickii
ACATATACTACAAAAAAAATATACTACTCACTTGTGTGCAGTGAATTTCCCTTAGTCAGGTGATTTTACCTTTCTGTCAGGAGCAGAGGGGTCAAGGTGGTTGTGAGGATAGGCTCAGGTGATGAATGAGGTCAAATATAGTACAGTCAAGGCTGGAGACTAAAGGATGATCACCCAAGTTTTGGGAAAATGGAAGACATAGGAGAGAAAGAATATAATAGAATACAAAGGAGTAGTCAGAAAGGGCAGAGACAATGTTTACTCATTTGAAAGTTTAAATTCAAGAAGTAGTTGAGGAAAGAAACAAAATGGGTCTACATAAAAGATAGAAAAGAAAAGGTAAGAAACCTAAACACTGAATAAAATAAGGGAAAAAGAGAAAGAGAATGAAAGTGAACACACGAGAATGAAGAAAAAGGAAATTGAGAGAAAAAAGAAAAAATAACCAAATACAAAAATAACTACAGAATACAGAAGAAAACAAGATGACGTTCAACCAGAGAAGAAAGAGACAGGCAATCAGATAAAAAAGGCAGCATTAAGGTACTCAAATATCTCTGGCGTTTATAGTCCTGTCATAGTGTCCATATTTAATCGCAGAAATGTTCTGGACATGGAGCTGTTCTGGGCCTCTGGATGTGGGGCCAGGGACTGGACTTCTGTTGGTGGAGTTCTCTGGAGTCTAACCACTGCTTCAGACACTTCCACATTGCTGGTCTCACTAATTACTATGCCCTCCAAAGGCTTATATGTGCTCATGCACCCGGTACCTAACTGCTATCCTGGGTCTTAGGTCTTGAGGTTCCTGCCAGTCTACTCAATGAAGGCATGAGTCCTTACCCTCCTCTTGAAAACTCTGCTGTCCTAGAGAGAATGGAGGAAGTGCCAAGCATGGACTCACTCTTTCTACAGACCCGACTGTCAACTACATATTTATATTATTATTATTATTATATTGATCCCATTCCCTTAGAGAACTCCAACCAGTGAAGTCTGGGTCCAAAGTGCTTTCTTATTTTGCATGTAGTTTCTCATTATGGGTAGGCTGAGCTTTTGAATTTCCAAATTACTAATTATGGTACCTCTTCACGGAACATGTTCCTCTTCAAGTCACTTTGTGCTTTTTGCATTTTATTATCAGAGGTCAAGTGGAACCAAGATGTTCCTTCTATGCGTCACTTTAAAAATCTTCTTCGAGAAAGGTTTTATTGTTCTCAAATTCTTTTACTTCCTGAGCCCTCAGCATAATTCTTTTAAAAATATATTTGTTAAAATCAAGTCCTTTTCCTGGCATTCACCTAACAGTAAATTCATTCAATGTCTAGACACTCAGCTCAGAAGATAATAGGGCTTTGGGTAGCACCCCATTCCTTACACCAATTTCTAAGTTAATCGGTCTGTTCTAAGAAATTATCATAGATTGGAATGCTGAAAAATAAAATAAATTTTTCCAATTTTGAAGAAAGAATATCCAAGATCAGCGTTCTAATATTTTTGGATTTTATTTTTGAAGATAGTGGGGATTGAACCTAGGGTCTTGTGGATTCCAGGCAAGAACTCTACCACTGAGGTACATCTCCAGCCCCTCATTGTTCAATTCTGGTAAGGGAATTTCTCTACATTTCTGACAAAAGAAGTAGGAAGAGGAGGAGCAGTAGGAAAGGAAGAAGAAAGGAAGCAAGGAAGAGACGAAGCAAGCAAGGAAGGAGTTCTATGTATTCTTTTCTATGAGGAAAAGTCTCTTTAAGAACCCCACCACCCTCAAGACTTCCCTACCTTACAAAGTCCCTACCTCTTAAACTCCATGTTAAAAGTTAATATTCACCATATATATTTTTGAGTGGAAACAAAATTTCAGTCTGTAACACTGAGTTCTTGGAACCATTTCTGTGGGTTTCTGGCCTGAGTGTGGGTATGCATTGAGAATGGCTCCCATAGACCATGTGACTTGTTGAACTCCTTGAAGGAGATCTCAGCAGGTTGAGAGAAAGGAAGCAGGGAAACAGCACTGTAGGAGGATAAAACTGATTAAATTTACTGGATAAAACTGTCCTTGTAGAACCTGAAGGAGGGCACTCTGGTGCGAACATAGGACTGTGACGCAACCTGCAAGTGGGAAAGACTAAGCCAGTGCAAAAGTTTTGGCCCCACAAACTATTGCTATGAAGAGAAAATAAATCCCTATATTTAAGTCAAAGTAAATGTGGAGGATTACTAATGGTCAACTCGTAACACCTAGATGAACCAAATCAGTGTGATGCTGGGTGTGGAAGACCCACCTGAGGATTGCTGCTGGCATCATAAAAGGAGAACTGGCTATGTTTGGTGGCACATGCCTACAATCCCAGCTCTGGGAAGGCTGAAGCAGGACAGGAGGATAGTTGTGAGTTCAAGACCAGCCTGGGCTACAAAGTCAGCTCAAGGCCAGCCTGAACTGCATAGTGTGACCCTGTCTCAAAAGCGCAAAATGAATAAATAAAAGGAGAACTGGAGGCGAAGATGGTGTGCTGTTGATTCTCCTGGAAAAGCTCGTCATGCTGGTTTTCCTGATATGAACTCAGCTGTTCTTATAAGCAGGAGCTCAGGTCCTCACTGTCACTGAGGATGGCTGCAGTTCTTTCCAGGGGAGCTCTGGTCCTTACCTTGAGTGTCACTCCCTGGCTCCAGTGCAGATCCCTCAGCCTGTTGCCACAGACCCTTCATCCTGCTGGGGAAGATTTTCTAGATTCCACTGTTGACCTTTGGGCCTTCCCAGTGCAGATCGTTGATACAGACTTGCATTGGACATTGTTGTTGGTTCTAGGCCACCAGGTGGGCTTGTGAAAGACATCGCCATGGGCTCCAGGTCTTCACCTGGACTCGTGCAGGACACTGCCATGGGATCCCGGCCCTCAGCTGGATTCTTTGGGCTTCTCATGCTCTTCTACATTTGACACTTTGGATGAATATTATAAAATAATCCTATACATTACGAGTCCTGTATTAAATCTATTATGTGGCAGACCCAGACTACACAGTAAATACACTTTTGCTAGAAGTTGAATGCATTCCTAACTGAGACATTGGTCATGAATAGGTAATAATGAACAGCAATTAATCTCCCTTTCACAGTAGCGCTCCTTATACATTTGCTAATTAAAAACTACAAACTCTCTGAATATAGCTTTGTCCATTGAGATTGGTTACATTAGAACTTTAGCTCCAGCAGCCTTACAGGAAACACAATTCAACATCTGTAACATCACAACTTTTACCTGAAATAGTCTCATGTTGTAAAGTGCAACTGGAATAAAATTCATCTTTGCAATATGCTCATTTTTAAAATATATAAATGTTTCTGACAAAAACAGAAGAGATCTAAAGCAAATTTTTCTTTAAATAAATAATTGATATTATAGGCTCAAACAGCAGTGTCTCTAATGTCACACTGGGGGGCATATAATCTTAAATTTTTATTAGTTTTACTTTTTTTCCCCCAGAAAGCCCTGTTTATCGCTGATCCACAATCAGGACAGTTACTTGACCTATACACAGGTTCCTAGACATGAAAACATGCTACATCTCATTTATAACAAGAAAGACAGCTGTTCTCTAACAAGACAACTCTGAGAAATAGAAGTTCTTAATGACAATAACATGAAAAAACACTCCCCTCTCCAAGGCTTAAGCTTTGTTGACATAACATAACCAGTGAGCATTGTTTTTCCCAGTTCCCTCTCAATCCTTTCAATCTCATATCTCAAGGGAGTGAACATTGAGCACTGGGGCCTCCACTGTACAGCCTAACAGGGAATAACAGAGCACAGAGACAATTGGGTGGGTGATCATCCCGTGTCAGTCACAGAAAAATAACCTGGAAGCAACTTCCGTGTAAGAACAAGGCCAATGACATTAGTCACGGCCAACTGGGTATCACTGCAGCAAGTGCAGGTAATAGTCACACACTTGGTCATAGCCAAGGTTGGAAATGTCTCACCTGAGATCAGGAAGAATCACCTCAGCTCTAGAGATGTAATTGAAATGGAGAGAGGAAACTGGGCTGAGAGCAGCTTGTAAAAGTGTAAGCGAGAGCAAATGATCAGAGATGCTTTTAATGCATTATTTGCCTGGGTATTGTGACTAACTTTCTCACTTTAGTGTATATACTGTTTGTTATTCATTAGCCTGTGTTTGCAGCATGTAATGACCGTGACCATGGGGAGCTGGTACAGGGACGTAGAGGCCTCAATTCTTCTTTTCCATCCTCTCCACCCTTATCCTCCCACTCTTGGTCCCCTTCCCACCTGCCAAAGCTCTGCTTCGTCATTTTTTCCTTCGATTATTTTTCCATTGCACTTCCTCCCTTCCCTTCCCCTCCCTGCATCTCTTGTTCTGCCCTGACATGAAGATAAGCTGGAGGCATTTGTAAGTAAATGGATGCAACTCGAGACCATAATACTAAATGAGGTCAGTCAGACACACCGCCTTAGGTACCTCCTGGTTCCTTTTATATGAGAAATTCAGATGCAAGGATAGGTAGAAAGTAGAGGATGGATAGATAGATGATGGATAGATAGATAGATAGATAGGAGAGAGATGTTGTTATGACTAATTCTAAGTGCCTCTTCAATCCTGTCAGGACAGTTTAAGTAAGACTGTGACTTGGTCTCACTTCCCCTTACAAGTGTGTCTGTCCACTCAAAGGAAGCCTCCCAGGAAACCTGCATCCTATCTATTTTGCCCCAGATTTATCAGAGAAAGCAATTTACACAAACTTACTGTCATGTGGCTGTCAGGATTCCATGTAGAATTGAACAGAATTGTTTCTTATTACCAGATCATGCTTAATGTCAAGATATCGGAAACCACCACTGAAGCCCGTATCAACAGAGGGCTTAGTTCACCATGATCCCAGAACTAGAGGCACATTCTTACCTAAAACTGACCATCTCATTTGCAAAACGCCACAGCTCTGCTTGGTGTTACTAACCTCCAAGTAAAGGAATCGGTACTGACTACCGTGCATGTGATTTTTCCTTCTATGACAAATATCTATTGCTAAGCCAATACTCAGCATGCACAGTAAAGTAACAACCACTGACATGCCCACCATTTAAGTTCTGCAGCACGTGTTTTATTGCTCAGTTAAGAAATTCATCCATGTAGATGTTCTAGCATCAATTTATCAGCTCATATGACTAATATAAACATTTATACATACATATATATATGGATTTATACATACATATGCTTGGAAATATCTGTGTATGTGTGGTCATCAATTTCTTGGGAATATATACCTAGACTGAAGATCCTGGCTCAAAGGGAGACATTTACCTTTACTACTAATTCCAAACGTGTGCACCATGAGATAACTTACCTTCCCAGGAAAAAGATGTGAGACTTCTATAGGTCCAAAATTTCACCCAAGTGTGGTGATAACTGATAAGCATTATAGTATTAGTACAAATCTTTCTTTTCAGTAGCTGTATAACTCTCCTACTAGCCTGTTTTGAAACTCTGTTTTATTGTTAGTTTTATTTTCCCCTTAGCATGAAATTTTAAAGATTTAAAAAGTAAATTTATAAGCCTAAAATTATATTTCAATGAAGTATTTATATATAATCACTTGATTACTACTGAGTTCTGGATCTTTTCATGTTTTTATTGATCACTAAAGTTTGGTTTTCTATTACTGTCTGGTTTACATCTCCTCTGAATTGTTCCTTTGAGCTGATTTATAGAAAACACTTACACACTGTACACTAATGCTTTCAAATTTAAATGTATTACAAACAACCTGACCAAACTCCAGTCTCTTCTAAGATGTTTGATATTTTTATTTTAATATATTTGAATTTTCAACATTTTATGATTTGTGCTTTTCTGTTTTCTTGAATTTTATCTTCATATTGAAGCCATAGATATTCTGCCATATTTCAAGGATTTAAAATCCAAATCTTCATTCCACTTGAAATTGATGTTGTCAAAGGTAAACTAGGAATCCAGCATTATTTTTTCATGTACATAAACACGCATAGTACCAGAGCATGTTGCAAGTTTCTTCCTGGGTCTCCATTCTACTGCTCTCATCCCCCAGCTGTGAGCTGAGCTCATCTTATTTCATTTTCTCAGGACCACTGGTGATCTTCTCTACTCTTCTTTTTTCGTGGCCTTTCAGCTAATTTTTAATCTGTGCTGGCCATGGAACAAAATAATGACAGTGCAGTGACTGGATTCCTTCTCCTTGGGTTTGCTGGTCAACACAGGTCCTGGCAAGGCCTCTTCACGGCCTTTCTCATCATCTACGTGGCCACACTGGTGGGCAACATTGGGATGATCCTGCTCATCAAGACCGACCCTGCCCTTCACACACCTATGTACTTTTTCCTCCAGCACCTGGCTTTTGTCGATCTGTGCTACACCTCTGCCATCACCCCCAAGATGCTGAAGAACTTCATAGGGACAAAACCGTTCATCTCCTTCATAGGATGCATAGTGCAGTTACTAGTCTATGGGACTTTTGCAACCAGTGACTGCTTCATTCTGGCTTCCATGGCCGTGGACCGCTACGTAGCCATCTGCAAACCCCTGCACTACCAAGTTCTCATGTCCCAGAGACTCTGCATCCAGTTGTTGCTTGGTTCATACCTCGTGGGCTTCCTCAATGCTTCAGTAAATGCAAGTCTGACTTTCTCCTTGAACTTTTGCAAGTCTAACGCCATTAATCACTTTTTCTGTGATATACCTCCAATTCTCGCTCTATCATGCTCCAGTATTGATTTCAGTGTCATGGTCCTGACTGTCTTTGTGGGGTTTAACTTGATGAGCACTGTGTTGGTCGTCATGCTTTCCTACATATACATCGTGGCCGCCATCATCAGGGTGTCTTCTGCCGCAGGAAGGAGAAAAGCCTTCTCCACGTGCACCTCCCACCTGGCAGCGGTCAGCATCTTCTACGGGACTGCCTCTTACATGTATCTACACCGTCGTACCCCTGAGTCTCAAGAGCAGGAAAAGGTAGCTTCTGTGTTTTATGGCATAATTATCCCCATGTTAAACCCCTTGATCTACAGCCTGAGAAACCAAGATGTGATACAAGCTCTAAAAACGGTAGGAAATAAGTGCTTATAATCTGAACCTTGACTTCTAAAGCACCATAGTTTATCCAACAAACAAACAAGCAGAAATCACTTCGTTCTCAACCTCAGAAGCTGTGGCAAATGCTTGTAAGAAACATGGCATTGCTTCCTTGTAACAATCCCACTTGAAAGGTATAGAGCAATATCTGAAATAAATGAACAAATTAATGTCTAGTTCATGTGATGCTAAAGGCACCTGAAATAATGTCTTTGATCCTGCTTTTGCACATTTTCATGAGCCTTTTTTGAACTTCTTGCCATCACAAAAGAAAAGTTAAATGAATCTAAGGGAAGTGCATGACCAATGTTATCTTCTTACTCTCCTTAAACAGATTATAAAGACTTGTGGGGGGATCTTTTTCTTCACTTTGGATGTTATTATAATTCTTTGTATTTCTCTACAGCTAATCTATTTGCTGTTGTAAAGCAAAATTTAATAAATTATTCCTTTGGATAGTAGATTCAGAAAGGTGGAAGAAAAAAAGAAAGGATATTACCTCATAGACACTGGGACATTAGGGGCAACCGTCCCTCTTTGCCCAACAGTTTTCCTAAGAAATTAGGAAATAAACACAGCAGAAAGGAATATGACGAGCATATTACTTTTATCACAGCTAGAGATAACTGATGAAAACATCACTGGTGAATATGGCTTCCAGCTCCAGCCCCTGAAAGATGTAGTACATCTTAGGAAAACAAAACCCAGCGTCATGTGCTACAGAGCTGAATAATTTACCCAAAAGTGTTGCTCTGTACCCCTCATCTCTGAAAAAACGAGAGAGAGAAGTCAAATGTGTGCTCAAACGTATTTGGAAAGTAAATAAAATGGAATTTGACAGGAGTATCAAACATGTGCCCACCCATTGGTAAACAAAAAGGCTGAGACTGCCTATTCCAACTCCCCTCCCAACCGCACAGCCAGGTCCGAACTCGGGAAGGGTGAATGGGAGACTGATAGGGTGGAGCTCACTGCCCTTTGCAACGTTTCCAGAAGGTCTATGGACAGTGGGATGGGGGGCCAATCATAACCCAAACAATGTCAGTCAAAACCAAGTGGCACTAGTTTGTGGACCAGCCAGGATGTACTTTAGAAGAGAAATTAAAAAATTAGAAAACTCTGAACTTAGTTTTGCTCATGCCCTGCCCAGCCTCCTGCCTGTTGAAAGACACCTGGTCTGTATTCCAAAGTATGATAAAATCTTCCACAGAGGTTGGAGGGAAATCTTCATTTACTGTCCTAGACCCACGCTTGGGAGGACGACATCCCTTGGTTTCCTGTCTTGACATGTTTTCATATACAAACATTCTTAAATGGAATAGCTGCGCACACCACTCCTCTGAAGACGTGAACTCTGTGAAAAGTGAAATAGTCACAGGAAATCTGTGTATCAATAATAGCTCTTTGATATTCATGACATGAAAAAAAAGGAAATAAATGGACAAAAGAAACACAATATTATAGCCAGTATAAATAAATGCAAACTGATTTCTTCTGGATCATGACAGGAGGTGAGAAAAATGTTTTTTTCCTTAATTTATTAAAAACATCATTTACCATAATTAATAACATGAATCAAATATACATGGGAATGATACTTTGTTAGGTAAGTGGATAAAACACCACGGAAATTGAAGTTTATGTTCCATCTGGAGCTACTGCTTCACAGAAGCTGGGGTACCTCAGCAAGAGGGATGCGGCGGGCTTGTTACAGGTGTAGCTCAGTGGACAGAGGTGTGAGTTAAGGAAGCAGGGACTGTCTCTAGGCTTGGGGAGCGGGACGTGCAGCGGCAGATACTTCAGTAGGCATCGCATACGAGGTCGGAAGGACGAACAATGCTCATGATCTTGGCGAGCAAGCAGTGTCCCTGGGAAGGGTGGAGCCGCTGATGTCACATGGGGGTACGCGTTCTTGTGGGGCGAACTATTCAGCCATTTGAATCTGCCAACCTTTGCTTTATATATTTTGGAATTGTCCTTAGGTCACTGTATATTTATAACTGTTACAGCCTTTTGATGAGTGACCATTTTATTGGTTCACTTGTCCTTCCTTATCCACACCCAACTGGTTCCTGGATGTGTCTCCCCGCTCCCCCCCCCCCGAGGCAGCACAGCCTGCCGGGGCTCAGATTCCCAGTGTGATGTTTGCATGTAGTCACCTACATGCTTTAAATAATTCTTATCACTCACAAGACGCACCACCATGTGAGTGGAAAAGCTCTGGGAGGAGTTATACTTGTTCAGCACAGACACGGTGTTTTTCAAATATTTTTGTCCACGGTCGCTGAGTCCACAGAGGCAGAGCCTGCGCACACAGAGAGCTGGGTGCACAGAGTCCACTGTTTCTTATAAAGCACATACTGAGTTAAGTCTGCTTTGGCTGATATAAATTGTCACTTCAGCCCTCTTTAGGGTTGCAATTTCCTTGAAATACCTTTTTCTGCCATTTCCCTCTCAACTTACTATGTCTTTAGCTTAAAGGGAGTTTCTCATAAATAGCCCATAGTTGAAAAATGGTTCTTGTTTTGTTTCACTTCCTACATTCAATCTTCCATACATTCTCTTGCTTTAGTATTTCAAGTTATTGAAGCAAGTTTTGTCTGGAGTGTTAACTAATAAGCAAAGATTTCTGCCATTGTTCTGCTTATTCTCAATGTATCTTACCACTGTGTTCCTAATTAGTTCTATAAATAACATCCTCATGTTCAATTCTTTGTAATATAAGGTGTACCAGAATTCAAGTAAAATAACAAAATTAATAACAATATATAGAGGTAACCGTGTGTGGTGGCACTGCCTATAATCTCATCAATAGGGACGCTGAGGCAGGAGGATCACCATGAGTTTGAGGCCAACCTGGGCTATATGGTGAGTTCAAGGCCAGCCTGAACTACATAGTGAGACCTTGTCTTCAATAAATAAATATCTTTCAAACAAAGATATAGACATGTACAACATGATTTGTAGAGAGGAGCTGGCTCTCATAATCACTGGGGTACTCCCTCAGCTCCTGACTGCAACCTAGAGGCCCACGAGGCTGGTGGCAGTTTTCAATACAAGCCCAAAGGCCTGAGGAGCAGGGGAAGGAAGGGACTCAGTCCTGGAACAAGTCAACACCAGGGCCACTGATGTCCGAGAGCAGGAGAAAGTGGGTCCAAACTCCAGCATGAAGCAAGCGCAGCCTTCCTCGGCCTTTGTAGTCTCGGCTGGAGCTCCAGAAAGTCATAGGCTGCGCATGCGCATCCCCAGTGCTCAGAGTAATGCTCAGGCTGTAATGCTGATCCCTTCCTGAGATACCCTGCCAGGGTCGCATGCAGAAACAACATTTTATCTCCAATCTGGTCACTTCTCAGGGCAAGCAGGTTAACACATGGAATTAAACATTACTCATGCCCGTATTTGAACAAGGTCTTTGCACTCTTGTTCAGTTGTAAGAATTCTTTATGTATTCTGAATATAAGGTCTTTTACAGATATAAATATATACATCAAATAAAATATAAAATATAATGTTATAAAATATATTTTTCCCCAACCTAAGCATGTGTCTTCATTTCCTTAATAGGCCGTGAGATATTTTCTCCCTTTTCTATCAAAATGTTTTATTATGGAGTATACACTTGTAGATACCATATGTCAGGTACATGAGCCTTGGAAATTGATGTCTGCTCACAGTGTGAACTGATAGCTGATATTCGCTGTTTTCTCCACGGCTATCCAGTCTCGCAGCGGTGTTCTGAAGCGACAACCGTGTCATTATTAAACCACCTTGCACCTTGCTGAACATCAACATCCCAGCAAATGCTGATTGTTTTCTGATTCTTCATTCTGCCCCAATGATGAATATGTCCATCTGGTATCACTAAGAGACTGGCTCACTCACTCTGGCTTTGTTATTAGTCAGCCTTCAAATTATAGAGGCTCATTCTTCAGCTTTGGGCTTCCTTGGTGATGAAAATGTTCTAGAATGGATTATGGGAATGGTTTTGCCATGCCAGGAACAAACTAAAATTTCATCAGTTTGTACGTTTGAACTGGTGACTTCTAGGGCATAGGAAGGATATTTCAGTAAACCTTTGTAAAGAGCTCAAATACGCAGACACGGAGAATTAAACTGGGGCCAGGGGTAGCCACGAACTGGGGAGAACTAGGAAAGGGGATACAAAACAATCAGGTATGTCAGGCAAACAGCCTAGAGACCTGACGTACCCGAGAGGACTAACATTAACAAAGTTGTACTCTGTGGAAGACTTTTGTTATGTTGGTGTATTTGACCAGCTTTTATCACAAAAGGACATAACTATGTCACATGACAGGTATGTTAATCTCCTGCAGTATAATAACGACTTAACTATCTGTATGTATACCAAAGATCATACTGTTGACCTCATATATATACAATAAAATTTATTCAAAAATTATAAGAAAGTAAAACTCAACACAGAAGAAAAGTCAGTGATCAAAAAACAAGAACCACCGTAGATGTTAGAGTTAGCAAGAAAAAAAAAGAGCATTAAAACAATTATCATAAGAATTCCCTGTTTAAAACGGGTAAGCGGATGGGTGAAGGTAAGATGAAGACTACGGCATTCTATGGTTAAATATTCACATGCACGTGTGTGTGCACATACACACATAATGGCTGGAACTGAACTCAGATCAGAGAGATGCAGAAGAAACAATTAGCGAACATCAGGAAATAGCAATGGAAACCACACAAAATGAGAGAGAAATAAATCAGAAGGAGTGAGTGGTGGCCTTGGAGAACACCCTGAAGCAGCCTCACATATGTGTGATGGTAGGCTTTCTGAAGGAGAAGAGAAACAGGAGGGACAGAAAAATATTTTTTAAAGTAATGATGAAAATTGTGTTAACTGGATGAAAACTGTAAACTCACAGATTCAAGAATCATAAGAAACCCCAACAGAAAAATATCTAAAGGTTACTAAGATACCTCATAATAACACTGCTCAAAACCAGAAATAAAGATATCTTAAATGCATCCAGAGAAAGCAGGACATATTAGAATGAAAGCAGGTTTCTTGTCAGGAGAAATGCAAGTGAAAAGATAGTAGAGCAAAACCTCAAAGCACTGAAAGAAAAGAATGATTTTACCATCAACCAAACTACAGCACATCCATCCTTTTCTACACACATACACACACACACACACACACACACACACGCACGCACGCACGCACGCACACTCACACAAAGGTTTCTTTCTGATATTTACTGAAAAGTGTGTAAAAAGTGCCCATGTAGGATCAAAATACTTTTCACCTTTTATTTCGGTTGCTCTGTCCAGATGGCGTAATTTCAGAATTATCAGAGACAAATGGAGATGGTTGTGACGCTTGTGCTGTTGTCCCGCTGTGACTGCAGGGACCCTGTCCTTGCACACCACGTCGCTCTGCCCCAACTGGATCCAACACTGCCTGAAGGGAGGTACCTTGTTCGTTTGTATTACAAGCTTTCCTCAAGCGGGCATATTGCATGAAATTTGACTGGAAGTGTGATCCTCAGTTATTCTGTGAAAAGCGATTGTCTCTGGCTCCCTACTTATCAAGGAATTTGGAAGAACCAGAACAGAGATACCTTAATGGCAGACATTTTAATTCACACTGTGCCCTGTACACTAAGGTTACATTCTGAGTTGGACTTAACTAGAGAATCAGTTCTATCTGAAGTTGCTGATGTTAACAAAAACAAGACATCCGATGGTTTAGCGGATGACTGCATTGTTTTCTCATTGGCACCTGGCTTCTTAAATGGACTCCCGACAGTCAGAGGCAGCAGCAGGCTCACAATGTTGGTCGGAGCCCTCTGAGTCAGAGAAGGAGAGGGGTGCGCTCCATTTCAGAAGCTCAACACTTCGGAGAACAGCACATGAGGTTAAAATGGATTTTCAAGAACTGGGTTTCTTTTTAAAGACAAAATTTTTCCCAAGCTTGCAGGTGCTGAAAGTGTTAAACTGCCAACCTCCAGACCTAATAACAAGGATTCAATACATCCAGCCCTCTGTGCCAATGCTGCGCTAACTTGCATAAGAGTATTGCCTGGGTGTTTCCCACCCCTTGTGTAAGAGGAAGGGTTCCATGTGATTAGGGGAAAGAGAGTCCAAACTTCCTGGTCTGTCCAAATTGTGAATAAACTCATTTTCCCATTACAGGTGACAGGCTTTTGGGTACAGGCTGGCAAACAGAAACCCAGACCGCTATCCCTGACCAGTAACATGAGGATTCAAATCGTCATAAAGATGACAAAGACTTCCCGGGTAAAGAGACTCGGAGGGTGATCAACAGACGCAAAGTTACGATTATAGAGGAAGAGCTGGTTCTGGAGTTCTATTGCCCAGTGGGGTGATTCAGGTTAACATTAACAGTGAATTCTTCAAAATAGAAGAGAAGCTTTTCAAATTTTCCCACCAAGAAGGGCAATACATTCATGAAGTGATGAATATAATAATTATCCTGACTTTATCAATATACAGTATGAGAACAACAAATCAAACATCAAATTGTACCCTTATAAATGTGTACAATTCTATATTATGTTTTGGAAATGGGTCTCAACTATGTAGTTCACACTGGCCTTGAACTTGTAGTAACCCTCCTGCCTCAGCCTCATACTGCTGAGATTGTAGGTATGTGTCATCACTTCCAGCTAAATGTGTACAACTTTAAAGTGTGAATTAAAAAAAAAAATTCCCAGTAGCCTGAAGTTTGGACATGGTCAGCTCCTAGAAATATCAAAGTCGCTGCTGAAGTTCTTTTAGCCACTTTTCCATAGGATTTTCTCACGCCTTTTCATTTTTTTGCTGTTGGCGATCATGGGGTAAGCTTTGTTGCTTTTTTGACTTTAAGAGTAGGAAAATTTTATTGAGAGACACAGCTCCTGAGAGACAAGAGGGGACCCGAAAGTGGGTTTCCAATGAGCCCACTTCTCAAAGTTTTACACAGCAGAATCAAAAGATGGATTCAAATGAGGGTCAAAGCTACAGTCAACCAGTTAAGAGGACAAGTATAGCCGCTTAGATAGTACTGACCCAGTGGGCGGCAGGTCGTGTAGCAAATGCACATGGTAAGAACCAAGACCTTCTCCAGGAAGGCATGAATCAGGGTCCTTGTCACCCACCAGGGTGACTGATGCTTATCCAGACTTTATTGGACCAGTGATACCAATTGCCTTTTCCTCTGGAGAGGCACACAGGCCTGGTAATTCCATCTTTACCTTGATCCCTGGTCTTCGGCAGATGCGCCTCCAGCCACAGCTGTAATGTGTTCTCATCTTGTGCACTGACTTCCTTGAGGGCCTCACCCTGTCTGACTGCCTATAATATTTCCACCTGACTTAACTGCCTGTAATATCACCCTTTCTGAAGAGGTACCCCTGCCATGGAGGGACGTGGGGTGATGATTGTTCTGGTTACTTCTGGCTGGAGGGATTTGTAATTGTGACCAGCAGTCAGAGTTATTCCATAGAGGGTCGATCTAAAGGCCCTCGACAGACACCAGGCCTTCTTGTCGTGGGTGGTTGGACAGCATTAAGTCTGCGGGAGACAAGGCCAAAGAAACAGGTAAGTATGCATGGGCCAAATGACGATGTCAACAGGACTATTATGGATACAATTAATAAATGTTCTCTGTCTAGACTACTTGATTCAGTAAAAATAATTAATATTGGTGCCCACCAAGGTAGGAATCTTACAGTGGCAGTTTATCAATTTTTCTCTTTTCTGGAGCTGAGGTATACTAGTGGAAATAAGGACTGGTGGAAAGGAGAAGAAGAACAGTGTAATTTTCTAGGATGTATTCAAAGTTACCTGTGTTTATCATGGCCTTTTTCTCTTACAATTAATTCACCCAAAAGGACATGTTTTCCTAAGGGTCTCCACAACTCAGTAAGCCTGTACCCTCCCACTAAAGTCAAGCCTGGACTTGGCTCCCAGCAACCCGCATCCTCAGAAAGCAGCGCTAGTAAGTGGGCTGTGTCTCAGGCTTCAAACCCTTGGGAATGGTTTGCGCCTTAACCTGGCCCACTCGGTGGACGACCTGACACACTAGGACTGCATGGCACAGAGCGCTCATCATGAGAAGCTTGCTGACCTTCCACATGCGGTGAATCTTGTATATATTAGAAATATTTTAATAAATATGAGTCTTGAACCTTATAATCCATATGGAAAAGGCACAAAGTTGATAAAAGGCAGCAAAGGCGAGGTCATTCTCCTCCTTGTGATATGTATTAGCCTACACGAAAAGGCCTGGTGTTTAATTCCACCTTCACTTGCTACTGTGAAAACCGCTGAGCAGAACATTGTATCTCTCTGTTTCTTACCGTGTTGGGACATTTCTCACTTGATCTGCAGATATGGTAGTCTTTTTGTGATACATTGATAGCCCATACTTTGAGGATTTAGTTGTTTCCTAAGGCTAAATAGTGTCTAGGAAATTTCAAGGCATCTTAAAAGTGGCTGTGGTTTGGCACATAAAGGACAATGCTCTACTAATAAGCAACAGGAATCTACAGATCGATAGGCAAGCTTCTCTGCTCTTCTTTAGAGCACCTCAGAGGCAAATTCTGCAGGGCACCCGAAGATATCTGAAAGGAGTGAATCCCAACAGCTCTATCCCATTTCTGTCCCCAATTCTCCAACATTCATTTATATTTTCTGGAATTGCCTCTGAACTAAAAATCATACACTCATGTTTTTTTTTTTTTTATCAGGGGCTAATCCATAGATGTGGAAGGTCAGCATGCTTCTCCTGTGGGAGAGTTATATACAGGTATATGCACTGTGGTCTGGTTTTAGCCAGTTTCCCACACCTGAGACACTTGACAGCTCTAGCGTCCATTATGGCCTTCACCCCCTGATGCATCTGACTGCACTAAGACGTTCATCCTCATCTGTTTTGCACTGAGTTAGGAGCCCTGTGCCAGATTCAGTGGTGGAGGTGAGTCATTTTAAATTATATCAGGTAAAAAATATTTGGTTTATCTCACAGATCATGGCTGGAATACTAAAATACTTTCTGAAACTCAGTGGCTTTTCACTGAGTTCCTCCTGCATTGAGTGTATTTAGTGGCCTTTTTGTTTTTGCTCTCTCTTCAAAATAAAATAAAATAAGAAATAATAATTGAAAAGATAACAGAAATCTGTCCGTGCTAAATGAATTCCTTCTTTTTTTTTCTTTTAAAAATTTATTTTAAAAATAAAAGAACAAAAACGTATTAACAAAATAGCATAAGAACAATACAAGCAACACAGAGATACAGACAAATAGTAGGAAATTATCAATGGTTACATATTGATATCTTCAAAGTGGTTTCTCAGGAAAACAAATAGAGACATGCAAGATTGATCAAATAATTAATCATTAACTATTCCTTTCAGTAAAGTGACAGAACTCAAGAGCTGAACTATGTTAGCTATACAATTTATAAATACGTACATAATTTCCCTTCATACATACATAATTTCCATTTATTTTCTTTCTCTTTTTTTTATTTTAGAAACATGAAAGTACAAAAACATATTGACAAACAGACACCAATTATCATAAAGAATAGTACAATCACAACTAATCTATAGACAAGGTGATATGGTCTCAACAGTGGTTATTGCTTTATCCATTGATATCTTCTAATTGTAAATGTATGAACCCATATACAGACATGCAAATTTAGTCAGACAGTTAATCCTCTCAACAATAGAAAAAACACAAAAACCAAAAATCCAAAGACAAGAAACAAAACAGGCATACAACAACAACAGCAACAACATCAACAACAACAAAAAAAACACTGCTTGTTGCTGCTTTACATATTGATATCTTCGAGTGTGTGTTCAGGATAACACATACAGATATACACGATTAATCTAATATCCTGTCATCGATTATTGCTTAGCATTAAGTGATATAATACAATAGTAGAAAGATGTTAGCCCTCCTGCATATATGTATATTCATATATATTCATATATACATACATACATTTTTGTCTTTTTCTTTTCTCCTTTCCTTAGTCCCATCTATTCTTTGTTTTTGAACAGATTTCCTTCATGACTCTTAGTTTATATTCCCACCCTCAGGTTCTTACACCAGTGATATAATACGTTGCCTGCACATGTATCGCTGATTTATTTCAGTTATGAGTATGGACTCCAGTTTTGTCCACTTGCCTACAAAGTTCCCAAAACTGTCTTTCTTTATAGCTGAATAATATTCCATTATATAAAAATGCCACAATTTTTTAATCCAGTCTTCTGTGGATGGGCACTTGGGTTGCTTCCACATTTTAGCTATTACAAATTATGCTGCTATAAACATGGGTGCACATATATCAGAGTGATATGATGATTTCAGATCTTCTGGGAAAATACCCAGAAGAGGAATAGCTGGTTTAAATGGAACCTCTAGACCTAGTTTGCGGAGAAATCTCCAAACGGCTCTCCACAGTGGTTGCACCAGTCTGCATTCCCACCAGCAGTGTAATAGAGTCCCTATTTCTCCACAGCCTCGCCAGCATCTGTTATTGGATGACTTTTTCATACTGGCC
>PVLD010029733.1:0-17682 GCA_004027595.1 Dinomys branickii
TAGGACAGCATCCAGAGCTAATTCCCTTCTATGTTCTCTATAATTCTGTATTTCCTCAGTCGTTTTTGTATTAGCAGAAATGAAGATAACTTTATATTATACAGCATCCAGTGCAAATTCCCTACTATCTTATCTATAATTTGGTATTTCCTTTAATGTTTTTGTGTTAACTAATGTGAAGGTAACTATGTAATACAGTATCCAGTTCTAATTCCCTACTATATTCTGTAGAACTTTGTATTTTCTGTATTGTTTATGGCTTTTCTGGTTCATATGTCTCCATTCTTTTGTCTTTAAAATAAAAAAAAAAAAAAAAAGAAGTAGGATCTTTCAACAGACTCAAAACCTGAAATTCAGTTTTACCTCGAAGATTCCTTGGAGAAGTACACCTTTCCTTAGGGTTCTACTTGCAATAAAGCAACCCACCATAGGCAAATCAAAAGCATCCCCTCAGGAATTAAACTACAAAAAAAGAAAAGAAAAGAAGAAGACATTTAAATAAGATGAATCCCCAGACATCTAGTTCACCCAAGGCAAACCCAGGGAGCAATGAGTTGGAACTATCCTAAATCCCCACCTGGCCTCTCTGAGCTGTAATTACAACACAGTCAAAACAGCTGCCTGAGGCTTTAGAAAAAGTCCAATCAGGAATAATTTCTCTGATAACTGCAGAGATGGTGTCCACAATAAAATTCATGCTTAGAGACTCTAGCGTACATACAGACAACAAAATAGAGGAGCTTAAGTAAATTATGGAAGCCATGAATGCTCAGGATCTATAAGGCAGATTTAAGCACATATCCAGGACCATCAAAATGCCATTCAAAATATCTACAGCAGATTAAGCCAGTGTGAGGACAGGATCTCAGATACACAAAGACAGGCTTGTGGTTAGCACTCATGGAAAGAGATTTCTTACAAACATCAAGGGACTATCAAAAAACAATCCAAAAGCTGCTAGATGATGCAAAGAAGTATAACATAAGATGGATTAGAGTCAGTGAAAAAGGAGAAGCCACAAAAGACTGAAAAGAATAAAAAACCTCTTCACAAAAGTAACAAGAGAAACTACCTCAAGCATAGCAAAAGAATTTCACATACAGAAACGTGAGGTATACACAGCAGCAATTAGCCATGATCAAAGTCTACACCAAGACATATAACAGTCAAGAGTTCAGAACGTAAATATGAGAACAGACTATACAAAGCTGTTAGAGAAAAGAAATCGCAGATAAAGCATAGCCTAGCAGAAGCATGCTGACTTTGCAGCACAAACCCTCAAGTCAAGGAAAGCTTGTAACTAAGAGAGCTACAGCTGCCATAGCTCTAAAGCAAGAAGGCCATCCCTTTGCTATGATGTCTAATTCATGACTCAGATCCCCTACAGGCTGTTGAGTGTGTCCCTGACCCTGTGTAAGTACTCCCAAAGCCATACCTCACCTCTCATTGACATATAAATTGAAGTGGTGTCCTGTGGGGAGGCTTAGGGCTGGGGCATTTAGGAGAGCTTGTTTAAGCTTCTGGAATGCTGTTTGGGAATTGGGTTCCCAGGTTAAAATATGGCTGTCTTTTTGGCCTCTTTTATAAGTTTATAGAGGGGTCTTGCAATTTCTCCTTATCCTGGTATCCAAGGGCGACAAAAGCCTGTAATTCCTAGGAATCCCCTTAGCTGTTTTAGAGTTTTGGGCTGTGGGAAGGAAAGAATTGGTTTGATTCTGTCCTTTCCTAGCCTTTGGGCTCTGTAGGGATCCACTGGGTTCTTGCCGTACCCCAGGAAGAAACAGTAGTGAGACTGAGGAAAAAGTAGACAAGAGACAGAAAGCTGGGATCACATGGAGGCCCTCTCTCTCAGCGGAGAAGGGAAACTACTTAAGAACAGTAGAGCGTTTACTTATACCCTCTAGAGGTTGGTTGATTTCAGCCTCACTTCCCAGCAATCAGTAAACAAGCGACAATGGCTTGTTTATGTGCTTTGCAGAGCTCCCGCGTTCTCGGGCTCCCGTGTTCTCGGGCTCCCGTGTTCTCGGGCTCCCGCGTTCTCGGGCTGGCTTTGTCTTGTGCATGTAATACTTTCCAGCTTCCACGGCTCCTGACGTCTCTCTCTTCTCTGCTTTGTAAATGATGGGAGATCAGCTGGAAAGGCCATGCTTGGAGAATGTAGTCCCAACATCCCTAACAGTAGTCACTTGCTGGTCTAGTGGGCAAAATGTCCAAAGCTGTTGGATATTTTAACCCTTTACAGCTATTATCTCACTATGGCAATGCTTATTCATACATCTTGTGGTTATGTGTTTTTTTGCTGGATGTTTAAGACCAAGTTGAGGTGGGACCCATATTAATCCTTTTTTCCTATCCATCAAGGTCAGTTAAGTCTCCTCAGGGTTGCTTTGGAACCATGCACAGCTCCTCTAGAGCCACTGTTAATGTCAACCATCTGGATGAGTCACAGCTACTGCTTGACCAAGCTGCTTTATGAGGAAGCTTGAGAGACTTTATCTCTCCAAGCAACTCTCCCTGGGCACACTGTACATCCTCGATCACTTTCCTCTGTGGTCCCATAATCTCCTTGATCAGAAAATCAGGGGCTCAACTAAGTCATAGGATATCATAGCAGAGGTTCTCTTCTGCCCTGGGTTTACTCCGACCTCAGAGGGCTAGGACCAAAATATTGACTCTCCTCTTAGCCCTTTTATCTTTCCAATTTTTTGGTCTCCAAATCTCAGTTATTAAACATCCAGAAGAGAAGCATAATGACCTTACACTGTAATAGAGGCAATAACCTTAACCTTACTACTGACCTGAAATAGAGGCTTATTTAAAGCTTAACATTACTATCTATCTGAATATCAAACACCTTAGAACATAAAATGAAACTGTTATTTTCTTAACAACCATTGGTATCCTATTATTTAAATCCCTGTAGAATGTTAACAGATAATTACATATTTGTACATTGAAATTAGAAACCAAATCCATACATAACACTGTTATATGACAATCACAACATTTGTAACATACAGTTTCATTTTGACATAACATAGCCATTTCCACCAATCATCTTTAATACATAAACTTTTACCTAATCTGTTACCCTTTAATGAAACATACATAAGTTTTTTTTAAAGGCATAAAGTCTTATCATAAGCAATCCTTGCTTTACATTTTGAAGACCTGTACATCTGGAATCATGAACATATTTCAATACACTATGAAATTAACAATAATAAATTACCATACACATATGAAAACTTTTGTTACTTTAGTTTTATACTAAGAACATCTTTCATGAGAACACAGTTTTTATTTTTTCTGGAACACTTTTAACCATGACCAAATTATTGGGGGTATCTCCAAAGAGACTCTGGCGATCACTGGGGGCTCCTTATTAATGAATAAAGGTTGGCCACCCCTCTTTTCACCAATTGGAGTTTTTGCCCAATAATTTCTTCCTAAACAATTGTGGCTAAATATCTTTTTTTTTTTTTATCAGCTGCAAGAAAGCCAACTTTCTAAAACCAGCTGGTAACTCAGGAGAAAGCATGCTTTTAAGTCTATAATCCAAAATGTATTATAGACAACTGATAAAAGAAAAATGATTGAGCGCAAAATAAAGGGGAACAGCTGTTCACAAAATGACAAACACATAACAAGTACACAGAATATACAAACATCTTACAAAAATCAGAGTGCGCTCAAATATATTCTAGATCAAATTGAATTACAGTAACTCTTTAGAAATTTATAATGGTAAACAGACTAGTCAGATTTTGTTCATCAATTAACAGAGATCTCTTACCAAAAAATTTGGATAGAATACAATCCTTAATCTGTAAAGAATATATATACATTCTGTCTTGATACTGGTAAATTTTAGCTCAATTATCCCTATATGCTCATTCAAGTCTTTAAGTCTCACTTTGATTAGTATCTACTGGGCCTTCTGAGTCAATTTCTTTGGTTGGCCCCAGGTCAGGTTTAGCCTTATGCTTGTTTATTGGCTGTAGAGTGGTCACTGAGGCGTCACTATTACAGGACTGCACATCAGCTCCCCTAAAGGTAGAGTCAACCTTTTCAGATCCGAGTTCATGGTACAGCCTGATAGCACGCTCTGATACCCAAATAGGTCATTCAGCATTCTCTGGAAAAACACAAGCATATCCTCTGCCCCATGTAAGTAGTGGACGAGGTCTCTTCCATTGTCCATACTGTTTCCAAAGGACTCTTCCTAGCCTTTTTTCTTGTACCTGGTGGAATTGTTTTTCTGCTGCCGTACTCCCTTCCTTTGTAGGATTCAAAAAGTTGATGGTATATACTGCTAAGCGCAGTCTATTATGAGGCATGAACTTTGTAGGGGGAAATGCTCCCTTTTGTTTCTGCAACTGAAGTGTAATTGCATGGTGAGCACGTTCAACAATTCCTTGACCTTGAGGGTTAAGAGGAATCCCTGTGGTGAGGGAAATCTGAAAGGTGTTACAAAACCTTTGGAAAGCAGCACTTGTATACGCTGGGCCATTGTCAGTCTTAAGTGCCGGTGGGCAGCCAGGTGCACTGAAGGCATCTAAACAATGAGCAATGACATGTTTGACCACTTCACTGGTGTAGGCAGAAACAAAAATAAATCCTGAGGAAGTGCCTACTGAAACGTGAATCCAACGTAAAGAACCAAATTCAGGAATATGAGTGACATCCATCTGCCAAAGATGATGGGCTGTAACCCTGGGGGACTGACCCCCACAGAAGGCTAAGGGATGTATACTACACGTGAAGAACACTGTTTAACAATTTCATGGGTCTGTTCCTGAGTCAAATGGAACTGTTTGCACAAGGCAGAAGCCTTTTGGTGAAAGGTGGCATGAGAAGCAGAAGCCTGCTGAGAGGTATCTAAGGGAGGAACAGCAGCAGCAGCTAGCAGGTTATCTACAGCAGCGCTTCCCCCAGTGAGAGGACCCTGCATAGGGAACAAGAACGTATGTGACCAATGAAGCAAGGAACACGACGTGACTGTATGACAGTTTGGAGAGTGTGAAGTAACTGGAAAAGGTCCTTTTGAGCAGTGTATATAATGGCAGTTTCAATATGGCGCATCACACCGCAGACATAAGTGTCTGAAAAGAGGTTAACTGGAATGGACGAATGATCTTGTAAGGCTCATACGACTGCTACTAACTCAGTCTTTTCTGCAGAAGAGACGCCTATATCCTGTATTCTGAAAAAGGAGGCCATTACATAACTGCCCCTACCCGAAGATGACCCATCTGTGAAGATGAAAATGCCCCTTGCTATGGGGACTGGGCTTACTTTAGAAGGAAAGACAAGGGGTGTGAGGGAATCAAACTGAATCAACTTATCTGAAGGACAATGACAATCAATAACACCAGGGAAATTAGCCAATGCAGTTTGCCAAGAGGATGACAATCGCCATAACCACTTCTGTTGAATCGAGGAAAAGGGAACAGTGATGGTTTGTACCTAGTGACCACAGAGCTGAATAGCGAGTGTCCGTCCACGTGTGATCGGCTCTGCCACAGCACCGTGAAAGGGGTGAGAGTTTTACGTGGAGTATGTGGCATGTGTGACCACGGTAAAGGGCCCAGAGACTGCCGCAGGACCCCTGTGGGCATAGACTGAGTTGGGAAAATAACTAAAAGCACCAGTATTGACAGACTGACTCTAAAGAGCTGAGCATTAGAGAGTGCTAAGTTAACCTTTTCTAAGGCAGTTCTAGCTTCTAAAGTAAGCGTTCTCAAAGAAGTAGGGGCCAAGTCTCCCTGGAGGATGTCGAAGAGAGGGCTTAAATCGTGAGTGGATAGCTTAAGAGCTGGATGGAGCAAATTAATGTTACCAAGTAAGGCTTGAAAGTCAGTTAAGGTTTTGAAATGGTTAGTTTGGATCTGAACTGTTTGGGCACAATGTGTTTCTGCTGCATAAAATGACCTAAAATGAAACAGGTACTGTAGTTTGCACCTTTTCAGGGGCTATCACTAAGCCTGCATTGTAGAAGGCCTCATCTAATTGGATAAATATTTGATGTAAGGTGGATGGAAATTTATGGGCTAAAAGAATGTCATCTACGTAATGAAGGAGGTATGCAGATGGATGGGCCTGTCGCACTGGCAGAATGGCTGCAGCCAAGGTTGGACTATTTGACATTCCCTGTGGCAGACAACACCATTGAAAGCAGCAAACAGGGCCCTGGTTATTAATAGAGGGAAGGCTAAAAGCAAAACATTTTTTATCTTGAGGGTGAAGAGGGATAGAAAAAAAAAAACAGTCCTTTAAATTAATCACCATAAGAGAAAACTGCAAAGGAATAGCTATGGGACTGAGCAATCCTGGTTGTAATGTTCCCATAGGTTCCATGGTGAGACTGACTGCCTGTAAATCCTGTAGTAATCTCCATTTTCCTGACTTTTTAAAAATGGGAGTATTCCAAGGGCTATTAGAATATTCCTCATCTGCTCATTAATCAGCATTTGAGCTGCTGTTTCTCCTGAGTAAGGGGCCACTGATCAACCCAAATAGGGCCATCAGACATCCAAGTTATCTTAGACACCCTTTCTGGGGTCAGATTAGAGATCAAGCCCCCTCCTGAATATGGGACGGTGAAATTACACCAAAGTGGTTCCTCTCAGGAGCAGTCATATAAGGCTCTTTCTTTCCTTGGTTGTTTTTTACAAGCCCTTGAGTGGGAGGGAAACTTTGTTGCAACATCTGATGAGTCTTTAAGGAGCTCGGTCCAATCAACATTGCTCCCATATCCAGCAATTTGTCACGACCCCATAGATTAACTGGTGTATGTGGGAGGATACAAGGTGAGAAATATCCAGAATGGCCTTTTGTATCTTTCCAGGCCAGCAGCTTGGCACTTTTACTAGGTAAGAAACATTGCCCACCACCTGCAAGTCCACCGTGGCTCTATCCAAAGGCCATGCTGCAGGCCAGTGATGCTGGGCAATAACTGAAACATCTGCACCTGTGTCCAAAAGTCCTTTAAATATTTTACTTTCAACAAACAAATCCATTTCAGGGTGTTCTTGTTCAATCTGTTGAACCCAGTATGTATCAGGAGATCCTAAACTCTTGGATCCCCTTCCTTTATCTGCAGATTTTCCATTTTTTGCCAAGGGAAGGATGACTAATTAAGCAATACGAGAGTCTGGGGTAATTTGAACATTTCTGAGTTGACTGAATCATAACCTTGATTTCCCTTGTATGATCAGCATTGATAACATCAGGCAAAACCTGAAGGCTCTTTAAAATAAGACTGCTATGGCCTAGCAGAAGTCCCACTATAGCAAGCCAGAGGCAAAGGCCCATAGACTCCTGTAGGAATAGTTTGGGGCCCCATTTCAGGAGCTAGTATGAATCTGGGGGAGGGACTGAGGTCCAAGCCTCTATTATCTGCTGTTACTGGCCGGAGGTCAGGGACGTGCTTGGCAGAGGGGGTAAGGCTGGAGAGGAAGTGAGGAAGGTGCCCCCACTGTTTGATGGGGCTGAGGCAGGCCCCACTGTGAATTCTGAGAAGGGGCCCGACTTTTCCCATCAGTTCTAAATTTACACTGATCTTTCCAGTGATACCCTTCTTGACACTTCCAACAAGGACTGGAAGGTTTAGCTGAGGAGGCGGATAATGTATACGTTGCCCTTGCAGGTGTAGCAGAACAATTCTGGGCAAAACGTCCCTTATTGCCACAACGAAAACAAATGGCCTTGTTTTTTTCGTTCCCTCCAGTTTCTGGATGAACAACTTGAGTAATAGCTGCCGCCAAGGCAGCTCCCTGTACATGTGAGGGCCCAGTGTCTGCACAGATCCAGATCATCTCTGGCAATGTCACCCATTTTCTATGGGCTCTTAAGGATTCTGCACACCATCAGTTCGCATTTTCAAAGACCAGTTGTTGTACTACTAAATTGCTAGCTTCTGTGTTACCTGTGATCCTCACACTAGCTTGTACTAAGTGTGCGGCAAAATCCTGAAAAGGCTCATCTGGGCCTTGGTAAGTAGAAGCCAAATTAAGGGCTGTCTCACCCTTGGAAGGAAGTTCCCTCCATGCCCTCAAGGCAGCCATCTTGGTTTGCTCATACACTTGCACTTCGAAGGTTAGGTGATTATTGGTGATAGCAAAGGCACCTTCCCCAACTAGCCTATCCTTTGTAACGGGTATGTTATGAGCAGTATTACAAATTGCCTGGTCTGTGCAATAGTCAAAGAAGTTTCCTTTCCACAGTAAGTAATCACCTGGATTCAAACACGCTTTGGCTATTGCCTTCCAGTCATTTGTGGCCATAATCTGTTGTCCTATATTTTCTGGTAAACTCAAAGTAAAGGAGGCAGTAGGACTGTAAGTAGCAACAACTTGTTTTAACTCTTTCAGGGTTTTGAAAGGTATGATTTCATAATGACGTATAACTTGTCCCAGATTTTCAGGGACTTGAACTTCAGCGTAAATATACTGAAAATGCTCCATGGTCTCCCCTGCCCTTCTAGCTTCTTTTGGTGCTAATTGCAAGGGAGACAGGGAAAATTGCTGTAGGCACCTGGGTTGTGGCCATATTTCCCCTCAGTGAAGAGGCTGGGACAGCCACCCGTGGCTCAGTCAAGGTAACCGGGCTTTGTGAAACGGTGTTTGTGAGGAAACACCTCTCTGGGGGGAAAAGTTCCTCTTGTCTCTCATCATTCCTTTCTTATTAACTTGGACAAATTTCGAAGGCTCAAGCTCTACAGATAGTGCCGTGGCTATGCCCTCCATGTCTTGCTGAGGCTCGGGCCTTGATTTTAAAATAAGGTCATTGGTCGAGTCCTTTATGGTTTTAAAACCTCTTCTCATAAGCATCCAAAAAAGAAAAGTAAATACGGGAGTCAAGCATGCAAAAAACACCTCTAAACCGACACACTCCTGTGATTCTTTAGACTGAATTTGCCCCACTTTAGCTACGATCAACTGAAAAACCTCTCTCTTTTGGCTTCTTTGAAACCTATATATTTCCTGGCCCTAAAGAGCCTGGATTCCCTTGCTTTACACCTGACGTGCCAGTACCATGCACTCCAGTGCTGAATACTGGCCCACCTATTCGCTTCCCCCTGTTGCACACTTTTTGGGAAGTGTTCTCACTGCCCTCTTAATCCTACCGGGGTCCCTTCACGGTTGCTATCTGTAGGGATCCATTGGGTTCTTGCTGTACCCCAGGAAGGAACAGCAGTGAGAATGAGGAAAAAATAGACGAGAGACAAAATGCCTGGATCAGGTGGAGGCCCTCTCTCTCGGCAGAGAAGGGGGACAGCAGAGTACTCAAGAACAGTAGAGTGTTTATTTGTACCCTCTACAGGTTGGTTGATTTTAGCCTAACTCCTCAGAAATCAGTTAACAAGCTACAGTGGCTTGTTTACATGCTTTGAGGAGCTCCTGTTTCTCGGGCTCCTGTTTTCTAGGGCTCCCGTGTTCTCGGGCTGGCTTCGTCTTGTGTATGTAATTACTTTCCAGGTTCCACAGCTCCCGACAGGGTTCCTTTGGATATGATGAGGCCTAAATATTTTACCTCAAGACTGCAAAGTTGTACTTTAGATTTAGAGACCTTATAACCTGTCTGCTAGAAAATTTAGCAAACCACAGATGCCTTGGCTACAGAACTCTTCTGAGAGGACACATAAAAGTATGTCATCCACATACTGTAAGACTGTGACCTCGGAAAACTCAAAGCATGCCAAGTCATAGGAAAGCACTTGCCCAAAAAGATATGGACTATCCCTGAACATTTGGGGAAGCACTGTCCACGTCAATTGAGAGGCCTGGTCATGAGGATCTTCAAAGCAAAGAGAAACTGGGAATCTGTATGTAAAGGAATACAAAAGAAGGCATCTTTTAAATCTAATACTGAAAATCAACTGGCAGCTTCTGGAATTTGAGAAAGGAGTGTATATGGGTTAGGTAGCGTTGGGTGAATTGGCACTCTCTTAGTACCAGAAGCAACCAAGATAACTTCAGGTAAAGATCTCACTGTATGTACACCTCATAATGTGGCAGGACTTCTTTCATCCAAAGGGAGCTTCTGGCTATTAGACAGCTAACTTCTTAAATACCAGGCTCTACTTCTAGAAGGACCAGCCATTCAAATAAAGACATGTTCCTCCTTAAACCCTGCTACTTTTTTTGTCAGAAAAGGAAGAAATTGAGGCTGATAGACATGATTGTGAACAGATAATTCTCCATACATATGCAGCTAGAGAAGACTTAGTAGACACATCCCTTACTAACCCTGATTTGACCCTTTTCTGTGATGGCAGTGCCTTCATAAAACATGGGACAAGGAAGGCAGGGTATGTAATGATAACTTTACATCAGATTCTTAAAAGTTCTGCACTTAGGGGCTGGGGATATAGCTCAGTGGAATAAGCGCTTGCCTAGCAAGCGCAGGGTCCTGAGTTCGATCCCCAGTACCACAAAAAAAAAAAAAAAAAAAAAAGTTCTGCACTTACATTTGGGACTAGGGCTTAGCTAGCGGAACTCATAGCTCAGACCTTATCCTGTCTATGTGAGGCCACTACTGGCTCCTCTTGGTGGAAATCTTTGTTGACTGTGTTCATAATAATCCTGCTGATCTTATTATCTGGCCCATGCACACTTAATTGTTTCTTTGGCTTTGTCTCCTCCAGATTTAAAGCTATATGCCTACCCAAGATAAAAATGCCATGTCTATTGAGGGCCTTTAGATAGACTCTGGAGAGTATTTCTGACTGCTGATCAAAAACTGTGACCCCCCTCTAGCTTGAACAAACCAGAGTGGTCATCACCCGTTACACCCTCATGGCAGCTGGCGTTACTTCTTCAGAGGGGTAACATCATAGGCAGCTGAGTTAGATAGAAATATTATAGGCAGTCAGACAGGGCCGGGCCCTTGAAGGAGTCAACATAAAAGACAAGATAAAATACGTATCGACTGTGGGCCAGACATCAAGACAAAAGATGAAGCAAACGCACCCACATCCCTCCCTAGGGATGGACAGCAGGGACTGATATTCTTAATAGGTAGCCATCACCTTGCAGAGTCCCTGACAGGACTCTACATGAAAAGCCCCTGTTCTGTGTTCATGCCCGCTTGCTATGTGAATGGCTTTCCCATTTGATCCCAATTTAATCCATTTTATCTGAAAAATTCTTATTGGCTGACCATAGTTTTGTCCATTTCCCCTACCTTGGACTCATCTCACCTTGTGCTTTTGCTCTATAAAAGTCCCTAGCAAAGACAGAGTTTTGCAGTAATCCACTCAGGCCATCCTTCTGTCCCTCTCTTGGACAGAAGCTTTCTTTCCCTCAATAAATATATTCTGCTCTTAAAAAAAAAAAAAAGGAGAGCTTGGAGTGAAATATTTCAAGTTTGAAAGGAAGAGAACCTTCAACCCAGACTGATGTATCCTGCAAAACTATGTTTCAAAACTGATGGGGAGATACAAATCACTTCCACGACAAAGAACATCTGAGGAAATTTATGCCCATAGCACCAACACTCCACAATGACTGGAAGCATACTCTGGAAAGAGATACCTAGGACTACAGCTCCAGGAACCCCAACAGAAGGAATCCACCAAGTAAGGAAAGTAATTAAAAAGAGGGAGGAGAAAAGGGCGGGAGGAGCCAACGACACGAAAATAACATGACAAGGGTAAGTCAATACATATCAGTTATAACTATCAACGTAAATGGTCTCAGTTCACCAATCAAAAGACACAGACTGGCAGAATGGACCGAGAAGCAATATCCAGCCATATGCTGCAAACAGGACACAGACTGAACTCAAAAAGTAATTCACAGACTGAAGAGTCAAAGGATGGAAAACAATACTCCATGCAACAGGAACCAAGAAAAAGCAGGGATAACTGTGCTCTCTGTAGACAAAGTGAATTTCAAGCCAAGACTGATTAAAAGAGATGAAGAAGGTCACTACATCTTTGCAAATAGGACAATCCAACAGGAAGGGAGAACAACCATAAACATGCATGCAACAAATACCAGTGCACCCAATTATGGAAATTAAATTTTGATGGCCGTGAACAATCCAACAGACACTAATACAACTGTAATGGGGAATTTCAATACCCTACTGTCACAAAAAGACACATTAACTAGGCAAATGAAATGTTAGAACTGAATCCAATTTTTGAGCAAATGGGCTTAGAAGATGTCTCAGAGTGTTCCATCATACAACATCCAGAATACACATTCTTCTCACCTGCACACAGGACATTCTCCAACATAGACCACATACTATCTCATAGAACATGCTTAATAAATGCAAAAGAACTGAAATTATCCTGTGCATATGGTTGTCTTCAAAGTTTTTCAGATTACCAAATACATGCATGCAAAATTGGTCTCAACCATTTTCAGCATAAACTGTTCCTTTCAATAAAACAATAGACATCAGCAGTACAATTATCCCATCTACCCTTGAATATATGTACATATTTTTTCTCTTCTTTCCTTCTTTCTTTTCTCCCTTCCCTCATCCCAGTTCCATTCTTACATCTGGCAATCTGAGCAAGTTTACTGAAGTGAACAATATGTAATATAACAACCATTGTTAACTTCCCATCCTCTTGTTGTGAAATTCTGTTATCATTTTTATTGTTTTTGTGTTGTTCCGTTTTGGTTGTTTTTCTACAAACTGTTGTCTTCACATAAATTGCTCAGGTTACCAGATATAGGCATGAAAAACTGGTCAAAATATAAATAAAAAAACTTCTAATCATTAACTGTTCCCCTCAGTAAACCATCTGACATCAGCAGTACAGTTATGCCATTGATCCGTATAGCTATGTCTGTATCTATATCTATGTCTATAATGCCTTACTACTTTCTTTTTCTTCATTCCCTCATCCCAGTTATTCCTTCTTTTAAGCAATTGCTTTCCATTTCCTATTATCTTTTGTACCGTTTGGGTTTTATTTACTCTTTCATGTTCTTACACCAGGGAGACAATGTGATGTTTACACATGTGGGTCTGATTTATTTCACTTATGTGTATGGTCTCTACTTGCATCCATTTACTTAAAAAAGCCTCGAGTTTAGCCTTTTTTATAACTGAGTAATACTCCACTGTATAAAATACTACCTCTTTTTTACCCATTCTTCAGTTGATGGGCATTTAGGTTGTTTCCAAGACTTACCTATGACAAATTGCGTGGCTATAAACATGGGTGCACATATATCACTGTGGTATGATGTTTTTAATTCTTCTGGAAAAATATCCAGAAGGGGAATAGCTGGGTTAAGTGGGACTTCTAATCCTAGTTTTGTGCAGAATCTCCAAACTGATTTCCACAGTGGTTTCACCAATCAACACTCCCACCAGCAGTGGAGAATTGTTCCTTTTCCCCCACAGCCTCTCCAGCATTTGTCATTTGTTGATTTCTTAATGGTAGCCATTCTTACTGGGGTGAGATGAAATCTCAGTATCATTTTAATTTGCATTTCTCAAATGACTGATGATGTTGAACATTTTTTCATATATTTATTCGCCGTTAGTATTTATTCATCTGAGAAGTGTGTATTCATGCCCATTTTTGGACTGGGTCTTTGAATTTGGGGTGCCTGATTTTTTTAATTCTTTGTATGTTCTAGATGGGTGTCCTTTGTCTGAAGGGCAGTTGGATAAAATCTCTTCCCAATTCATGAGTTTTCTTTTTACTGTCTTGGTGATTTCTTTTGATGTGCAGAAACTTTTCAGTAAGATGAGATCCCAGTTGTTGATTCTTTGAACTATTTCCCATGCAGTTGGTTTTTGTTCATGAACTTTCTGCTTACCCCTATGTCTTTGAGAGTTTTACCTACTTTTTCTTCCAGCAGATTTAGTGTTTCTGTTGTGATATTTAGATCTTGGATCCATTTTGACTTTAGCTTAGTGCATGGTGATAGACATGGGTCTAGTTTTAGTCTTTGGTATGTGGAAAGCCAGTTTTTCCAGCACTATTTATTAAAGAGGCTCTTTCTTCTAGTGAACATGTTTGGCCCCTTTGTCAGAAATAAGGTGGCTGAGTGTGCTTGTAGCTGTGTCTGCATCTTCTATTCTTCTATTCTGTTCCAGTGATCTTCCGGCCTGGTTTTTTTTTTTTCTTTGCCAGTACCATGGTGATTTTTTCGTAGTAGCTTTGTTGTATAATTTCCAGTCAGGGATTGTGATGCCTCCAGCATTTCCTTTGTTTCTCAGAATGGTTTTTCCTATTCTACGCCTCTTTGGGTTCCAGATAAATTTTATGAATGTTTTCTCTAGATCTGTGAGGTATGCTAGTGGAATTTTAATGGGGATGGCACTGAATCTGTACAACAATTTTGGGAGTATGGCCATTTTCAAAATGCTGGTTCTTCCTATTCATGAGCAAGGAATATCTTTCCATTTTCTGAAATCCTCTTTGATCTCTTTGTTTCAGAGTACTGAAATTTGCACTGTATAGATCTTTTACTTTTATTAGATTGATTCCTTAGTATTTCATTTTTTTAGACGCTGTTATGAAAGGTGTAGTTTCACTGATTTCTCTCTCATTCTGCTTGTCGTTTGTGAACAGGAATGCTATTGATATTTGAGTGCTGACTTTGTATCCAGCTACGCTACTGAATTTGGTTATTAAATCTGTAAGCCTTTTGGTGGAATATTTGTGGCCTTCTCTGTAGCGTATCATGTCATCTGGGAATAATGATAATTTTGCTTCTTTTCTTATCCTTATTCCTCCTCTTTCTCTCTCTTGTCTAATTGCTGTGGCTAATATTCCTAGAACTATACTGAATAGGATTAGTGACAGTGGACATCCTTGTCTTGTGTGTAATTTTAAAATGAAAGTTTTCGGTTTTTGACCATTTAGAATGATGTTAGGGGACAGGGAAGCAGCTCAGGCCAGGGAAGCGGCATGAGAGCAGCCTGCTGCTGTGGACCTCTCCATTGGTGGGTGAGGCCAGCAATGTGGGAGCAGCCCCACTCTCTGTGGATCTCTGTGTTGATGAGTGAGGACTGCTGTGTGGGAGAGCCCTAGGAACTGTGGTCCTCTGGGTTGGGAGGTGAGGCCTGCACTCCCCTGACTAGCTACCTGAAGAACCTGGAACAGCAGCCCATATGGTCACCATCAGATTCATGGCTGAGGCCTGCATGCTTTCCATCCACATCCTGGAGACTTTGTTACCAAAGGCCAGCATTCTCCCATCATTGCATTTGTGGTCTGAACCATGCACACCACTAATTGCCTGGGGGTCCTGGGCCCAGTGGTCCTCTGCCTTCTACCATTGTGGGATAAGTTTGATATCCAGGTAAAATAGAGTCCCTAGAGAGTCTTCGGTGAGCTGACTGGGTAGCTTGTAGCTCAGCACTTTTCATCTGACATCCAAAGTGACAAGACATAGGAGCAAAATGAAATCTCAGAACTCAAGTCCACCCAGCACAAGTTCAGGAGACACTGACATAAGAAAATTTAGAAGCCACATACTTGAAATCTCTGAAAAGATCACATCTAAAGTAAAGAAACAACTCCATCAGGTCACAGAAGAGATCAGTTCAGAAATAATCTCTCAGGCAAAAAATGAAATGACAATAATAATGAAAGAATTGCTCAGTGCATCTAGAGAAGAAATAGATAAAAAAAAAAGATGAACATGGGCAACAGATGGAAACGTCACATAGGCAATTTAGGAATGAACTAGAACACCTGAAAAAGACTGAAAAAGATTTCCAGGAAATCAAAACTTCCATTGAAAGCTTGCAAAACTGCTTGAATGCAGCCAAAGATAGAATTTCAGATCATGAAGACACATGGCAGCTAGGGATCACAAAAGGAAGGATCTATTAAAATCAACAAGGATCCAGGAAAACTCAATTCAACAGCTGCAAGACAAGGAAAAGAGAAGTAATGTCAGACTAATAGGAGTCAATCAAACAGCAGGAGGCAACACAGATGACATAACAAGAACATCTGCAGAAATAATAGCAGAAAATTTCCCAAGCATGGAAAAGGTTCTGAGGTCTTACTCTAAATGAGGCATATAGAACTCCAACTAGCCATAACCAATATAAAACCACACCCAGATATATAATAATCAAGATCCCAGATATCCAGCAGAAGAACAAAATATTAAAAGCTGCTAGAGAAAAGGAACAGATCACCTATAAAGGAAAGCCCATTAGAATCACAGCAGACTTCTCAACACAAACCATGCAATTGAGAAGAGCTTGGAGCAATGTATTACTGGATCTGAGACAAAACAGCTTCCAATCAGATTGATGTATCCTGCCAAACTATCCTTCAAATTTAATGGAGAAATAAAATATTTTCATGACGAAGAACAACTGAAGAACTTCATGAGTGCCAAACAAACCTCACAAAAAGTTCTAAAACGTTCTAGACAGAGAAAAAAGAGACCATCATCTCAAGAACAACAACAGAAAGGAACCCTCAAACAGAGCAAGCAATTAAACAGCAAAGGTAGGAAAGCAATAGCAAGTAAATAACATGACAAGGATAAGCCAACATACATCAGTTATAACCATTAATGTAAATGGCCTCAATTCACCAGTCAAAAGAAATAAACTGGCAGAGTAGATTAAGAAATAAAATCCCACAATATGCTGCATAGAGGAAACACACTTTACTCAAAAGGAAATCCATATGCTGAAAGCCAAAGGATGGAAAACAATTCTCTATGCAACAAGTTCCCAGAAGAAAGCATGGGTTGCTATCATATAGCTACTTCAAAGAATCAACAACTGGGACCGCATCTTACTGAAAAGTTTTTGCACATCTAAAGAGGTCACCAGGAGAGTAAAAAGAAAACCCACAAATTTGGAAAAAAGTCTTAGCTGGCTGTCCTTCCAACAAAGGTCTTGTATCTAGAACATATAAAGAATTAAAGAATCTAAGAATTTGCAGACAACATAAACTTCAAACCAAAAGCAATCAAAAGAGATAAGATCACTATATACTAGTTAGGAGAAAACTGCAAAAGGAAGAGATGACAATCCTAAATATGTATGCGCCAAATACTGGAGCACCAAACTATGCAAGAAATATCTTAACGGACATGAAAAACCAAATACTCAATAACACTATTGTAACAGGGGATATAAACACCCCTTTGATGCAAAGAGACAGGTCAACTAGACCAAAAAAAAAAAAACAAAAAAAAAAAAAACCCAGCAAATAACAGACCTAAACCAAATCTGTGAACAAATGGACTTAGAAGCATACAGAGCGTTCCTACCCACAATATGAGTATATGCATTTTTCTCAGCTACACATGGGACTTTCTCTAAAATAGACCATATTCTAGCCCATAGAGCATACCTACCTAAATGCGAAAGAACTGAAATTACCCCATGCATATATCTGACCACAGTGCAATGAAATTGGAAATTAACCACAAAAGGAATATCATAAACACTTGTAAATTACCTGACAGCCTCTTGAACAACCAAAGGGTCACAGAAGAAATTAAAGAAGAAATTTAAAAATACCTACAAACAAAAATGCAGATACAACTTACCAGAATATGTGGGATGCAATGGAAGCAGTTCTCAGAGGGAAACTGATAGCGATGAACTCACACATAAGGAAAACAGGAAAAGAACAAATAAATAGCCTAATGCTGCACCTCAAACTTTTACAAAAAGAGGAAAAAGTCAAGCACAAAGCCCGAAGAAGAGAGGAGA
>PVLD010029734.1:0-17680 GCA_004027595.1 Dinomys branickii
AATTTTTTTCAGTGGCTGGTTGACTTCCTTTTTGCCATGAAGTTTATCAATAATAAAAAAAAGCCTTAGCTCATCAAACATTTTTATATATCTATGAAAGGCTGAGATGCAGTTGCTGTTAGGTAAATGCTGGAAGAATGTATTATAGATTTCAGAAAAGCACTGGAGAAATGTTAACACGATATAACACTAAGGTAAATCTTACATGGACTTGGTTAGTTGTTCCTTTTGCTTTCAAGCTACTGAAGAAGTTGTGATTATTTCTGCAATTTTAATATGCAAATGCCATCTTTCTTAACTCCTGTCTTTATTGCTATATTAGATACACAAGTCCTAGATTTTCATGTTTCATCCTATTTTGCCATAAATCACTACAAATATTGTCTCATAGTTCTAGACATGCAGCATATCCTTAGGAATCAGTGAACTAATTTCAAATGCAAGTCCAGAGACTTGTCTCTTGTACTAACAGAATTTTTAATAAGTCACAGCTAATCACTGAACCACTTAAATTAAAGTAGGTGCATTAAGACAAAGACAAGTTTTATATGAAGCATTTTAAGGTCCCATTATGATCATAAAAGCTTTCTTAGATATACTATATATGCTGTAGTAAAATAAAATCTACCACTTAACCGTTGGAACAGAAAAAATGCTTTCTTCCAATTAGTGTTCATTCCACTCTTCCCTTTCTCACTTCTAGCAGTTTCAAATTCATTGAGCTAACAAATGTCATACTAGCAAAAAGTTCTTTAGATAGACTGAGGTTGTGCTAATATGTACTGTCCAAAAGACTGTTATTTTAATATTTTAATTGACATCCTGCTTCCAGGAAAATATACTATGAAATATTTAATTTTGCTAATTTTGAAACAGGCAACATTTTTTATATCTTAAAGAGCACTCAGAATCCCTCAGTTGCATGTGCTGGGCCAAACTGGGTGCTGATGGCCAATACTCACACATCTTCATAGAAGAAGAATTAGGAAAACAAGCACTTTTAATACAGATTGAATGAAACTGTCCACACTACTCTCAAACATTACAGTATTTCAAAGAGAAGTATAGAAATAAAATATATTTAAAAAGAAGTTTCTAACTTCCCCAGTACTCTAAGGAGCCTCAGGTGAGTCTTTACTAAATTAGGTATTTCTTGGATCAAACTAAGGCTTTTCTATCACCATTTCCAGATTCTAAATGAAGAATAGAGTATCAACATTTCAATCTTTGGGATATATTTATTTCACCTCTTCTGAGCAAACTAAGTTGACCTAAGAAATTAAAGAAGAAATGGAATTGGGTGGGGACAATAAAAGATGACATTTTCATCATTTCCCCACCACGTCACATATGAAAATAATTCAGAGAAGCAATCTACATTTCCTAGTCTTTACACTGTCATTAACATAGGGATATGTACAGTACTGTAGGGATGCTTTGCTTTTATGTATGAGTTTAAATTTTAACTTAACATTTAGCATTCTTTTTTATTTTATTTTATTTTTTTGTTGCTTTTTTTTTTTTCTTTGGCAGACAGAGTCTCGCTATGCATTTCAGGCCTTGAGCTCACTTTGTAGCCCAGGCTGGTCTTGAACTCTCAGCTATCCCCCTGCCTCAGCCTCCTGAGGGCTGGGATTAACAGGCATGTGCCATTACACCTGGCCTAGCACTCCTAATATGGCCTGCGTATAATATCCTTCAATCATACTTGAAATTTAATGGAAACAGAGACTGAAGGCTTTCGTATTAAATATTTGCTACTGTACACCACATACGCAGTTATTATCTCTATAGTTCTTCACTTCAAGGGGATATTTCAAATATAAACTGTCTAATTTTTCATAATGCATGCTTTTTAAAATCACATTTGTACTAAGTCTAAGTATCCTGCTTAGAACTGGGAGTTTTAATCTCATCTTCAATACTTACTAACTGAATGGCCTTGGACAAGCCATTTGTTTTTCTATACTTTAACATCCTATTTGTAAAAAAGAAATCTATTTTCTAGCAACCAATTTAGATAATGGATATGATAATTATAAGTGAACTAAAATATCAGAAAAATAAGTAAAATAGTATGCAAGAGCCACAGTTTTCTGAGGTCTTCAAATAATTTCTGTACATATAATCAATTACCCACTTGCCTCTGGCAACCATCAAATAGAAATGACAAAAACCCTAAAAGGTTGATATTAGGAATTGGAAATGAAAGGCAAAAATAAAGGCGTAAATATATCATGGGCACGGATATGATTATGAATTCCTTCAGAATCACCAACAGCTGCATTGATTGAGGACTTTTATGAGAAGATCACTCTAGCTCCTTGCATTGGAAAAAGTGCCTAATTAACTTAAGGTATGATGAAAACTAACAGTTGGACAAATAAGAAAATGACATTAAATACAATCAAAATTGATATAACAAAGTATGAAGAATTAATTATAATGGGTTATGATAAAAGTTAAAATTTATTAAGCATATAGTAGGCTATGCAGAAGGATATATGTTATCTTGCTGGTCTCTGTTATGGATAATAATCCTTTTAGGGTTCAACTAATATCAATGACTTTCCATTGAATAGGCCCTTTAAGGGCAACTGGTCTTTGTCATTAACTTTGGGTCCAGATACCAAGTCTATGAACAATGTACAGCTGTGGAATGAGTTATAAGAGATCTTATGAAATAAAAATTTCACATACAGGAGGACAGCAGGCAGATTAAAAGCACCAGGGAGAGGTCAAAAATTGGAAAAGTGGTAAATACAGCATGCAATATTTTCTGTGTATGTAATGAAAATATCAAAAACTATGACTTGGTGAAAGCAAGGTTTATAAAGGCATAGTTTTTATATCCACACTTTTTTCAGAAAAAAATTTTAAAAGTCATGACAGTTTTAGACATCATGATTGTAAAATGTTTCACAATTATAGAATAATACTGGAGGCATGTGACAGGATTGGGTTGTCAACTAAAGGTTTCAGAGACTAATACTCACTTCAGAATGTTGACCAATCTTAGATACACAGTGTCAGCCGAGAAAAAGTCTCTAAAATCGTAAGTCTGATTTCTAGCAACAATAAATATATGTCAAGCCACAGTGCACTTCCACTGCTTAAATTCTTGAAGAGTACTAAATACCGGTAAAATGTTGGGAAGTTCAATCACTAGGGCAGGATGCTATTTAAATGAGGTAGTGAATATCAACATTTACCTAAGTTTTAAAGGATGGCAATGGGATTTAGGAAATAAATAGGAAATAATAAAGTTAACTTTATTAACTAGAGGCTGATGCAACAAAATAAATAAGTGAATTCTAAGAATAAATATCAAATAGAAGTTAAGATTAAGATATAATTAATGAAAATCTTTGAGTATCCCCTAAAGAGTCATGTAATGTATTGAGTACCAAACTAAGCACTCAAAAATACCAGTGGTTTTTTTTTACTTTGAACTATATTTTGTACAATCTTGTCTCAATAATTATTCCCATAGAGTATACAAATTGTCAAAATGTAAGACATCTGAAAATTTTCTGTATAATATTTTAATCAATACTAACTCATAGTTAGGATTTAGGAAGTAATTTCTTCCTTTGGAAGGATAGGAAATTTCAGATGACAGAAGTCTCACCTATTTATATGAATGAATTCATAACAGTGAGTTTAATGGGAGACACATTAGGAAGATATCCAGAAAACCCTCACTGAAGTTAGGAGTCCAGTGTATGCTCAAAATTAGGTAGGGTCCTCCTCTATCACTGATTTTTATTAGATTAAAAATGTTCTCCACAAAATATTATGGGCTCAGCAGTCAGAATTTTTGAAGGTGTTAGGATTATGGGCTGTTATCCTTTTTAAAATTTATTTTAAAACTAAAAGAAGAAATATTAACAAACAGACGTCCATTTACAAAACAGAATAAGAAGAATACAAGCAATACAGAGTTACAGACAAAGTGGTAAGAAATTAACAATTGTGGAGAAGGGCATTCTTTAGTTAATCTTTCAATGTATTGCCTTAGGTATAACCGGACCTAGGTGGTTGTGTTCTGGAGGAAGTCTAACAAACAGCTTTGTAAGCCCTGGCTCCAACACTCAATGTTTTGCTGTGTTATGTAGAAAAGGAATGTTGACAGGATAACTGTCTAGTCAAGTCCCATGCCTATGGTAATTGAGTTGTGTTGTTCTTGCTAAAACGCCCAGTGGTCCAGGTGCCTCTTTTGTTTTATCTCAATAAAAGGTTATGGAAAAGGTGATTCGGGGCTACAGTGAGGAAAACTGTAAACCCCCTGATCCCAGGACATTCTCTAGTGTATTTATTTTTCTTCTTACTTTTTATTCATCTGCGAGTACCTCGTTTTTGGGACCTGTTCACCCTGGACAGAAACGGATATTAGACCCTTCTTACTTTTTATTCATCCATGGGTACCTCGTTTTTGGGACCTGTTCACCCTGGACAGAAACGGATATTAGACCATCAAACAATGATTTTTGTATACGTATTGATATCTGCAAAGTGGATTCTCAAGAAAACAAATAGAGACATGCAATAATGATCAAACCAGTAATCATTAACTGTTCCATTCAGTAAAGCAATCAAGGACAGTAGTACAACTGTTAGCTATCCTGTATATACAAACATATTTAATTTCCCCTTTTTTCCCTTCTCATTTCCTACAGCCCAGTTGTCCCTTACTTTTGAGCATTTTTATTTCATTTCACAATGTCTATCACACCTCCTAGTTTTTATTCACTCTTTCAGGTTCTTACACTAGTGAGAAAATATGTTGATTACGTATGCACATCTGATTTATTTCACTTATGACTACAGTCTTTAGTTGTGACCATTTACCTATAAAATCCTCAATTTTATCTTTCTTTATAGCTGAGTAATATTCCATTATATAAAAGTACCACAATTCTTTAATCCAGTCCTCAGTGGATGGACATTTGGGTTGCTTCCACAATTTAGTTATTACAAATTGTACCACTCTGAACATGGGTGCACATATACCACTGCAATATGATGTTTTTAGATCTTCTGGGAAAATGCTCAGAAGGGAAATAAATGGGCTGAATGGGATCTCTAGACCTAGTTTACTGTGCAATCTCCAAACCGATTTCCAGAGTGGTTTCACCAATCTACATTCCCACCAGCAGTGGAGAAGAGCTCCTATTTCTCCACAGGTGCGCCACTATTTGTTATTGTTTTATTTCTTAATGGTAGCCATTCTTACTGGGGTGAGATGAAATCTCAATGTTGTTTTAATTTGCATTTCTCGAATGGCTAATGTTGAACTTTTTTGTGTATTCATTTTCCACTTGTATTTCTTTATCTGAGAAGTATGTATTCATCTCAGCTGCCCATTTTTGGATTGGGTCTTTGTATTTGGAGGGGCTGATTTTTTTAAAATTCTTTATATGTTCTAGATAGATGACCTTTGCCCAAGGGACAGTCAGCTAAAAATTTTTCCCAATTTGTGGGTTTTCTTTTTACTCTGCTGGTGATTTCTTTAGCTGTACAGAAACTTGTCAGTAGGATGAGATTCCAGTTGTTGATTCTTTGGAGTGTTTCACAGGTAGTTTGGTTTTTGTTCATGAACTTTCTGCCTACCCTTCTGTCTCCAAAGTTTTTGCCTACTTTCTCTTTCAATAGATTTAGTGTTTCTGTTTTAATATTGACAGCTGTGATCCATTTTGACTTGAGTTTGGTGCATGGTGATAGACTTGGGTCTATTTTCAGTCTTTGGCAGGTGGCAAACCAATTTTTTCAGCACCATTTATTAGAGGCTATCATTCTTCCAGTGAGCTTGTTTGCCCCTTTATCAAAGATTAGGTGGCTGAGTGTTTTTGTGGTTGTGTCTGTGTCTTCCAGTCTGTTCCATTGATCTTCTGGTCTGCTTTTTAGCCAGTACCAGGTTTACCATAGCTACTGTAGCTTTGTAATAGCTTTCAGGTCAGGGATTGTGATTCCACCTGACTTATCTTTGTTGCCCAGAAGTGCTTTTGCTGTTCTGAGTCTCTTCTGGTTCCAGTTGAATTTAAGGAATGTTTTCTCTACATCTGTGAGGTATGCTAATGGTAGTTTAATGGGAATTACATTGAATCTTTTCAATAATTTTGGTACTATGGCCATTTTCACAATGTTGTTTCTTCCTATCCATGAGCAAGGAATGTTATTCCATTTATTGAAATCCTTTTTGGTCTCTTTTTTTGAGAGTACTATAATTTTTATTAAAAGATCTTTTCCTTGTTTGTTAGATTGATTCCGAAAAAGTCAACACCCCAAAATGAACAGCATTCCTATGCAGAAACAACAAACAGACTGGGAGAGAAATTAAGGAAACCATACCTTTCACAATAGCATCCAAGAAATTGAAATATTTAGGGCTTTTACACTTAATAGTGGATTAATCCATTGTTCAGTGACTGTTGGACATGGGACCTGTTTATAGGAGGTGTGCTACTGGATCAAAGGTATAAGCTTGTGCCTGTATCCTCCTTTTTTCTGTACTCCCTAGAAGTCATGGATTGATGAGCTTTCCTCTACTTTGTCCTTCTACCACATTATTTGTCCCTTTGCACAGCCAACCATAAACTGAATCTTTTAAAACTGTGAGCCAAAGTAAACCTCTCTTCCTTCAATTATTTTTTCCCAACAAAAAGAAAGTGCCTAAAACAGAAATAAAATTGCTTAAAATCTGACTTCATTCAGTAAAATATTTTAAGAACCTACTGCCTTATTCTATGATGGTTTACATTCTCTTAGTAAGAGGTGCCTGAATTGATCATCTCAATCACAGAATTGCATTAAGACTGGTCCAAAATAAATCCCATCAGACATTATCATATTCCTCTTTTATCTACTTTTTTATTTTTATTTTAGAAAATCTATGGCATTAGCCTATAGATTGAAAGAAAAAACAGTTATCTATTTCTCCATACCATTTTAACCCTTAAATAATTTTCCTCAGGATAAAAGCTTTCAATTCTTATAGATGTTCCTTTTGATATTTGCTTTCTTATTACTAAGTAACATATTTATTCCTCATATTTTAAGTTTTAGGTTTAGATTTTTTTCTCCACATCTTAGTATGTAATATAAGTTTTTCTTCAGCAACATATTGAAAGTTGTATTTGCCTCATTCTTTCACTTCTTTTATCTCCATTCTCTTCTGATTTCATTGAAAACTTACTCCCTCGCTTCTTGAAAATTATGTAGGTTTGATTGTTTTTAGATCTACCTTGTGATTTTTTCCTTTAATTACTTATAAAAATTTAGGTTGAAAATGGCCCTTTCATTACATTTTGAAGATTTTTCTCAAATTCCTTGTACTTCTATGTGTTTCTGTGGGGAAAAGTGATGTTGTTCTTGATGAGTGTACTTTACTTTTTTTGTTTCTTCTAAGCAGGGTTGTGAGATACTTCATTTCTCAAATACTCTGAAGTATGACAGGATTACACAGCTCTGTATTTCATTTTTCATTTATAATAGTTTGTTAGTGTCTTTTTATTATTTTATTGCCAATTCCATGCTCTATGATTTGTGCCTGTAATTTTGGGGAAATTAAAGTAGGGCTTCCTGAACTAATCTGCTTAATTACCTCCATTGTTTATTGCAGTTTGGACACTTTATCTAATTTCTGTCATTTTCATCATTTCTTCAATCCAACTTTTCTATTTATTTCTTTTATTTTTCTGTGTCTGATGATTGTAAGCATGATTATGACATGCGGTTTCCTCCATGTATGACATTTTCCCTATAATCTGCCTTTTGTATTTCATTCTATTTTTATTTTAGAAGTTTTGCACAGATTTATCCATAGCTGTGTTTTCTTATTTGGAGGCTAGGCAATGAAAAATCAACTATAATTTCTCCATGTGAATCATCTTTCCTAAGACAACTTACCTTCTGAGCAGAAAGTTCATCCATCAAATACTTTCCTGAATATTTAATGTTGGCTGTCATTCCTGTGGAAAATTGAAAAGAAAAATCACCTGAAGGCATTCTATCACTCAGGATGTTTATCCTTAGATAATATGCAAGAACTAGTTGTGGTATCCTCTTTCGTAGCTGTGTCCTCAAGTCCATATTTCACTAGCTTCAGTCTTTTCCAATTTATCCTGTTCCAAGAATTCTAAAGTACTTCCTACAAAGACAATGAAATAATTCTCATATAAGCTTGTCTTTCTTGAAACATTCCATGTCCACACTGTGAGAGTAATTATTTCTTTGCAATTTCTCAGCCTTTTATAGGTTCTGGATGTAATACTAGCTTTATTATTGTCTTCCTACTCACCTCATTGCACCTTGTGGACATTAAGTTTCTAGTTTTTTATTTGTTTTTGCACTAACAATGGAACTTACAACATTATACACACTAGGCAAGCATTCTAAATGCTCATTTTACTTGGATCTTTCTTCTATAATTTTTCTTCTTCAATTTACTTCAGTCTTATGTTAATCTTATTTTCACAGAGTTATAGAAGGAAACTCAGTAGGTGCTTGTTTCCACTCTTTCATTCTTATATAGTAGGTGTTTCGTTTTGGTCTGGTTTTTGATTTTGAGAGAAGATTTTGTTATGTAGTTAAGGCTAGCTGGGAACTCACTTTGTAGCCCAGACTGGTGTTAAATTCTCAGCAACCTCTTGCCTCAGCCACCTAAGTACTAAGATTACATATATGTGCCACCATACCTAGCACTTAAATATAAATTATTGTCACCTTTACTTTCCTTTCCTTTAAAAAAAAGAATTCCCTAGCAGGATTTAAAATTCACTGCAAAATTTATAGAACACTTAGAAACATTGAAATTATTTCCTATTGGCCACACTTTAAAATATTCTTTATATTTTTTCAAAGGAACAACCAAACATTTCTTTGTCCCTTTAATGGCAAGAAAGAACCCATTTCTCATGATATTAAAAAAAAAAAACACATCTACCAGTGAAGGCATTGGTGACTCATCTGGTTTTATTCTAGAACATACAAAAACATAACATTAGCCCAAAATATGTTATTTTAGAACATGCCTCAGAGGTACAAGTTAAAATTAGATATACATCATTTGGGGAGTCTTACATGAAGAACTCCAGATAGAGTGGTCCCTTGATATCTGTGATAGTTAATTATGCCAACTTGAGAGAGAAATGCTGATCTAAATTGGCTCAGACCAGAGTGTTACACAAGAAAAATTAAGCAGGAAGAAGTACTTCCATTTCTTTGGAGGAGTTCCACTCTTCAGCTTCAACTTGGGCATTTTCTTGTGTATCCCAGTGCAGAACCTTCAGTCTTCCACCACAAGCTCTTCAACTTTAAGCCACAGCCAATTCAGCTTCCTTATAGGAACTTGCATGGGGCACTACAGTGAGCATCAACCCTTCAACTACATCCCTCCAAGTACACAAACATACCTTTTGTAATCCTCTACACCTGACTGTGTGGACTTCCATCATATGCCAATCATATAAATTCTTTTATATTTGTGTATCTTGTATTAAATCTGTTTCTCTATAAGGCACTGAATCATACAGAATTTGGTACCAGGAATGGCTCTAGAGAAACAGAATTGAAAGCGAAAATACTTGAGGGGCTTTTGGGTTTCCTGGATTTGAGACTCCAATATGGTGAGGACTAAAGATGACTTGGTCTCTTTTTCAAATACTGTGGGAAACGTCGACAGCTCTTGGTGTGAACCATTAAATGTAATACCCAATATAAATCTATTGGATTATCCTATTTCACAATTTGTGAGATATCAGAAATTTAGCTAATCCATACATGAAATTTTTTAATATTATTGGCAGAGTGAGACATAAAATGATACTGGTTGATTGATCTTAGCATCTTTGGTCAAACTAGTGAACGAAAAATAAGTTCAAAACATCCACATTACATTCTGACTGTAATGAAAAATTGATAAAAGCAAATAAAGAGTTGAAAGATTCAAAATGCCAGCTTCAGAACACATACAAAGTATAAAATTTCAAAGTATGTCTTGAAAGAAAATGTTCCCTCCTCAAGCCACAGGGCCAAACTTGCAGAAACCTAGTCAAAGACCCTCATAATTCAATTGACTAAAATAAAGGGTAAGCTTAAGCCTCGGAGACTATCTGAAGTAAAGGTTATGACACTGAAGAAAAATGAATGGAATACCGTAAAATTGGATGAAGATATTTGGAAGCATCTTAAGGAGGATGAAAATGTTTAGTGCCTACACTGTAATGAGATTATTTTGCCAGTTGAAGAGGTTTCCTCACCCACAGTGGTAGAATCATACCCACCTTAAGCCTCTGTGGTGTTGACCTCTTCTAATATACCTTCAGAACCCAATGCTGTGTTGACCAAGCATGAAAATGCTGACACATGGCAGAAACCAGCCTCCCAACTCACTTTTTCCTCTAGAATTATAAGCAGGCTCAAATTGCAGAAGGCTAAGAGTAGGGTACACAATGTGACCCAGGTAGTGGTTGACCATTTTCCCAGAACTTGATTTTACTGGCTCTTATAAGCAGAGGCCTGATGAGCAAGTGTATGTGTAGATTTTATGGGTCTGTGATGGTGGTGGCAAAACCATATACCTGGATTAGGCTAAATTTGTGGATATGAGCTCATTAAGCCAGGATTATCAATTTAATATTGAAACTCTTGTAGTAACAAAACGTGTTATTGGCTTGTTTGGGTGATGGGCACAAATATGGATCAAAAGCTGCCCCGCTCTGAATGAGTTAGATATGATGAACATTCCATGGCTTACAATTGATGAGAAGATTCAGAGGCTTATGGAAATAGGAATGGTGGAGGAGATGTATGAAATAAAACCTAATCTACGACACTGAGACAATCCAGAAAACAATCCCTTCACTAACACCAAGAGAAACAGATTTGTGCAGGGAGCACTGATATACAAAGATCTCTGTCATTGCTCTTTTCTGTATGCTACACCTTACAGTAGAGGCTGCTTTTTCACAATTGGGAGACTTAAGTTCAGTGGGTTTGAATGGATTTCCAAATGGCAGGGGTCAAATCCCAATACCACCCAAGGCAAGGCCAATGCATTTATGATTAATGGATAGTAAAAGAAGAATAATGAACAGATACCCTGACACACGTAGACCTATGGCATTGGATGATTGCCCACAGTGTTCCCAAAAGTGAAATGGATGGGAAGTATACAAAATTTTAATAGACCTATATATTCAAAAAAATTTAAGGGCAAATGAACCAAAACTTACTTGTAGGCATAGTAAGAGGGAATCACAGTGGCTCAACTAATTCCTGGATTTGTACCAGCTTACAGATCCAGAACCCATTGAATGAAGGGAAGGCTAGGTCCCTTTGGAGAAGTCACCTTGTGTACTGAAAATTTATTTTGTATCATATCTTTCTCCCACTCCTCCTCAAAGATATCTAATGGCTGTTGCCTGAGTGACTGTGTAATGAAGGAAGGGAAATAATGAGATATTTTGGGGACTACTGGACACTTGTCCTGAACTAACACTGATTCTGGGACATCCAACATGTCATTGTGGCCTATCAGTAACAGTAGGAGCCATGGAGACCAGGTTGATGATCAACAGAGTTTTTGCAAAGTTCTGACTCACAGTTGCTCCAGTGTGTCCTTGACTCCATCCTGTAGTCATTTCCCCTGTTCCATAATGTTGGGAGTGGCTGGAGATGGATAGTGATCTTACATGTGAGGGCAGGACAGAACCAGAGTGACTAAAGCAGTCAGGCTACCTCAGTCTTGAGGAAAGCATCCTGCCTGGGCAATTCAGTCATTAGTTGGTAGGTGACCTTGTGTGTTGTGTTACTACCTTTGCAAAGGTATAAATAACCACCCCTACTGCTGTTGTTCAGGTCCATTTACCCATTAAGTGTAGAGGTTGCCTCCGTGTGACCTAGCTTTTGTCGCTTGTCTATTTTGTCCTCATTCCCACTGCTGTTCCTCCCCAGGATTCACTGAGGGATCAATGAGTCTTGTACGCCATAAGGCATATTTGAAATCCAAATATTGTCTATGGCCATACCACCCTGAACACGCCCGATCTCATCTGAAATCCAAATATGTAGTACTTGGCTTGAATCCTCACACTGGTTCCTTAACCTGTAGTGTGAGGGCAATTTTGGTTAGAAAGGCCAAGTGGAAGCCACTAGAGTTGCTTTTGCCTGGTTAAAGAGCAAACTGAAAGCCACACTGTATCCTTTGAGACTATAGAGATTGCTGCAACTGTCACAGACAAAGGATGCAGAGGTTCTGATATCCATCACATGCCCATTTACATCTCTCACTTGGTCTGTGCAGGTGACAGGCAGGTGTTGAGAATGATGCTAGATGGCCATCACCTCAGTAACATGATGACTCCAATTGCTATGCTGTTGCAGATGTGGTGTCCTTGTTTGAGGTGACTTACACATCTCTTGGTACTTGCTATGCAGGTATTGATTTGGCAAATATTTTCTTCTCCATACCTATCCAGAAGGCCCATCAGAAACAATTTGCTTTCAGGCTAGCAAGACTGGCAATAAACCTTCACTGATCTCCCTCTGGTTTACGTCTGCTTTCCAGCCATGTGTCATAGTTTAGTTCACAGTTACCCCCATCATCTTTCTTTTCCACAATGTATCACGCATGTCCATCACATTGGTGATGTTATGCTGATTAGGCCAAGTGACCAAGAGGTTGCAACCACTGTACATTTGTTAGTAAAGCAGCTGAAAGCCTGAAAATGGGAAACAAATCCAACTAAACTTCAAGTTTGTCTTCAGCAGAACTGATTTTACAGCTAAAAAAGTGAGAAACTTAGTTCGTGCTCATGGAATTCACTGGAATTGGCATGTTCCTCACTTTCCAGAAATGGCTGGATCTGTAGAAAGATGGAATGGTCTTTTGAAAACAGTTATAGCGACAGCTAGTGGCAATATAGCTTGCAGGGCTGGAGTAAGGTTCTTCAAAATCTGCAGGATTGTTTATTTGTTGGTTTTTTTGTCTTTTTGAGACAGGGTCTCACTATGCAGTTCAGGTTGGCCTTGAGCTCACTTTGTAGCCTGGGCTAGTCACGAACTATCAACCATCCTCCTGCCTCAACCTTGAGAGTGCTAGGATTACAGGTGTGTGCTACCACGTCTGGTAAAAATCTGCAAGGTTTCAATCATGCTTTGAATCAGCATCCTCTATATGATATTTTATCTCCTATTTGCCAGGATCCATGGATCTAGTAATCGGGGGAAGTGGATGGTTCCACTTACCATTACACCTCGTGATTAACAAAAATTTGCTTCCTGTTCTCATGACCTTATGTTCTGCTGACTTAGAAGTCTTAGGTCCAGAGTTGGAAAGACTTGTAACAGGAAGCAAAATGACTGTACTATTGAACTAGAAGCTAAGACTTACTTCTGGTCCATTGGTCTTTTCCTTGTTCTGAGAAAAACCTAAAACAGTAATCACAGTGTTGGTAGAGGTGGTTGGCCCAGACTATCAAGGAAATTGAAGTATTACTTTATAATGGAGGAAAGGAAGAATGTAATTAGAGTGCAGACCTGTTAGGGAAGCCCCTAATATTATTAGAGATCCTATGTGACTCATCAATTCCTCTGCTGAGTATCTTCCAAGAAGAATAAAAAACATCGTATCATAGTGATACATGCACACCCATGTTTATAGCAGCACAGTTTGTAATAGATAAATCTTGGAAACAACCCAAATGTCCATCAACGGAGGAATGGATAAAAACAATGTAGATTTTATTTTATACTATGGAATATTATGCAGCCATAAAGGATAAACTTGAGACATTCCTAGTTAAATGGATGCACACAGAGACCATACTCTTAAATGAAATAACCCAGACAAGCATTTGTAAGTATCACCTTATTTCTTTGGTGTGACAAATTGGAAGGGAAACAAGGAACAAACTGCATAATAGGTATAGTGAAACAGGAAGAAATTGTTCAAAAGAAAGGGAAATAGGGAGGAGGAAGGGAAAGGAAGGAAGGGAAAGGGAAAAACAATAAAAGAAGGAAACAATGGAAACAAAACTTTGTAAATAAGGCAGGGAACAGGGGTTGGATGGGGGAGGGCATTGGGGAAAAAAGAGGAACCAGGATATATCATGTATGAATACATATTCCCTATGACGATTGTGCTCAATACATATATCTAAATTGCACCAGTAAACTTAATATAAGATAAAGTCAGCAGAAAACTACAAAAACCTGATAAAGCCAGAATGACAAATGCTCCAGAACCTTCAGGAATGAAAATATGTGTCACCCCATTAGGGAAACAACCAAGACCTGCCAAAGGCCAAGGGAATAGAGAATTGGCAAGTAGAACCTAGTTCTAAATACCAGCTATGATCCCATGGTCAACCACAGAAACAAAAATTTTAATTGTGATAGTTCTCTCCTAATATGTTTATAATCTAATATTGTGTTGATAGACTTAATATTTATTCTCAACTATTATTAAACTTACATTATGTTCAAGTTATGCAATGTCAGAAGTATGCATCACCCAAAGAAAACCTGTTTTCTACTCTAGGAAGGGAATTATTGTGTTTTTGTTTGTGTATATAGGATAATTAGAACATGTTAGTTCTGATTATGAACTTGTATCTGTATCTGGACACCATGGTTTAAAAAATGTGTCTGGTTGTCAGTTTAACAAGGAGCAGTTGTGTTGTTTAACTGATTCTGTGAACTTGAGTAAGAAACATCCCGCTAAATTGGCTTGGCATATTTTTTCGTGTGGAAGACCCACCATAGGAAAGATTGTCACCAGAATGGTATAAAAAAGAAATGCAGAGGGGACGGCTGCTTCTGGTTTTTTTGTTTTTTTTTTTTTTTTGGAGGAGCTCTAAGCTCTCACTTAGTCTTGTACATTTTCTCCTGGCTTGCAGTGCAAACTTTCCAACCTTCTAGCATAGACTTGAGCTTACAGCACAAATCATTTAGCCTTCTAGCACAGACCCTTCAGCACTATGGAGCAGATAGCCTTCCATCATAGACGTTTTTGACTCCTGATTAGGACAACCATGGAACACAACAATGAGCTCCAGGCCTTTGGCTGGATCTTTTGGGACCCCAGTGCCAAGACAGACCTTTTGCACTCTCCCACACCTGTGTCTGTGAGCAGCCTTTGACGTTCATCTTGTAAATTCGTATGTATTTGTATATCTTGCACTAAACCTGGTTTTGTAGTAAGCACTTACTATTAAAATATCCTTGGGTTATTAACCTCAGAATTCCAACTTCCCCCAAATAACAAAAACATGATGCTCATGTTCCTTATGTGAAATTGCTTAGTGTTCGCATATATCCAACAATATCCTATTTACAATTTAAATTTCCCCTAGAGTATTTACTATACCTAAAACAATGAAATAGTTTTCATTCTGAAGTGCTTTAAGAATAAAGCAAAGCAAAGTGAAATAAACCCTGTGCATGTTCGGAATAGATGCAACAGTCTTATGCTTAACGTGATAGCAGAAAAAGGAAAAGCAGAATGATCAATGTTCCAACAATGAGTCTGGGAGACATTAAAGAGCTATGAATTGATGTGAAACAAAAATATAGTTTTCCCACGCATCACTTCACTTGAATGGTTTTGGTCTAGTGATCATGCAGTGAATTAATTTTTTTTGAAATTTCTAGAATTTCGTACCCCCAATATTTTTGCTTTATGGTTGACGTAATCTATAAATATAATAGTTGTGTATATGGAACACTGATAGTACAAAAATTTACTTTATGATCTCTATTGTAAATTATGCCTCAGCTAAGGAAGAATTTAATCATCATATAGCAATATTTGTTTCAAGGAAAACATTTTATAAGAAGTTTCACAACTCACATCTAGAAATAATGGACTGCGCAGTTAATCATAAAACTCCCTATCTTTGTGGAATTGTGAATCATTTTTCTAAAAAAAAAATCCTTCTTCCACACTTCAGCAAAAATATTCAGGACACAATTCTGTTAGAAGTTTGGACACACATCTGCAAAAGCAACCATAGATTCTTTTGGCATTTCTTTTGAGAAGATAGCACAGTCTTAAACTATTTCTCTTGTTCGAAAATATTTGCTTTTCATCAGTAGGTGAAAGAGTCTATTTTTCAACTTTTCAAAAGCTAAGGAAATCTCAAAGACATTAATAGACACATGCAGTTTAGTGTCACATAGAGGAAGCAATAATGCAGAGTAAGTTTTTCACAACAGTATAATTAATGCCTGAGGCCATTGTTTTAGGAGCAGAAAAAATACTTTTTGAACATATTAAAAATTGTGGGTAACAGTTCCCAACATTCAATGCATATCACATCAGATCAGATCATGTGTTATGATATAGCATATACATCATGTTCATCTATCTGTCTATGTCAAAATAGTTATGACATAATTGGGCAAGGATACATGGGAAATATTATTGACTATTAAATATGCATTTAAATTCGTGCAAGAACACTTATATCAGCTAACAAACAAATAAGAATGATTAGAAAATATCATGCTCGTCTTTCACTTGGCCCTACTCCTGCTTGTGGACACATTTGGCCTAAAATGAATGGATAAGTGAACAGATGAATTCCTTTATGACAATCAGTTGCAGGCTAGACAAAGCTTTGGGTAGAATAAATACCAACATGTGCAGATGAAATGAACTACAGGGCAATGTTTAATATATCTCATGGGGTTTTTTGTTCCACATTTATTGAGACTGGACAATGTGCTGGCAGCTGTGCAAAATGTGAGCACAACATGATTCTTTCAAGTGTGGAGTTAAAAACGGTTTCCTGGCTGGATAAGGACAACTTCCTTTCACGTGAATATCTTTTGTATTCCTTCCTTGCAGAATTCAAAGCCAAAATGTACAAGATAAAATGAATTTAACTGGTAAATGAGCATGCACTTTGCTTTTTAAGTGATGATGGGGTTTTGATAAAAATCTAAATCCTTAACGTTACTAAAAATATAGAATACTTTAATATGTATATATAAAATAGTAAAATATCAATATGTTAAAAATAAAGTAGTATAAAATTAATGACTCTATTACAGAGAGCTTAAATAATAAAGCAAATAATAAGAAAGTAAAATAGAGTAAATATGTTCTATTACTCAAAATATGTCATTTTTCAAATAAAAATGAATAGGCCCTGTAATATGTAACATATCATTAAAATTCTTAAAGTTTAAGATGTAATACATGAAAAAAATGATCAATATGTATTAACTAAAAACTTTTTAAACATTTCAAAAGGTGTATTTGCCATACTTTCATTTCTGTAGAAAAGCATAAATAATATTTGTGAACAATATATTACAAGCTGTTAACTGGGATTGCATCAAGCGAGAAGATAATAGGAAAATGGAGTTTTTCAGATTCTATTTCTGCATGTCACTTATTTTTTTCACACTCATATGTTTAGAGTCAGAAGAAATTCTGATCACATAAATCTTTCTGGTTACAAACTTCTTCCTCATTCTTAAATCTGCCTACAATCCAAGACAGAGTTTTGCCTAGAAATATGCTGGAAGTCACAGTATCTGAGGAAGGGTTATTTCATATCATTGAAAAAGAAGAAGACACATAAATATGAAAGTTGCTGGAATCATAATATAAAAGAGAAAACACTAATGAGGTTATTTTAATAACTTTAAAACATAAGGGGAAAAATTA
>PVLD010029735.1:0-17679 GCA_004027595.1 Dinomys branickii
TCCCAGTAGCGCGTTCTCTGTCGGGTTCAGGAGCTGAAGCCGTTCTTCCCTCCACACTCGCTCTCTCGGCTGGTCGTCTTCTTCCCGGAAGTCCTTATTTCTGTCTTCATATTGTTATATTTCATTGTTTGGGTGGTAATCCTCTGGGAGGTTCTCTCTCTGCTGCCTACCCGGTCGCCATCTTCCCGGAAGTCCCAATATAGGATATTTTCTTCTGTATAATTCTAGTAGTTACTTTCAATTTGGGTCCTCTAAAATGGACAGAGATACTTCCTTTTATGTTAGAAATTGCATGTTTAAAAAATGAAGGACCGATGGGCATTGGCAGGTGCCTTTCCTAGGAACTATATAAACGCATCCTGCAGCTTGATGTGTCAATCGACAGCCGCCGTCACTAGCCACTCCTCTGAGAAGGAAAGCTGGTAGGCACCTACATGCAAAATTGGCTTGTTCACTTGGGCTCCTGGGAGCAGCTTGCATGGAAACAGTCGTTCGGTCTAAGCAAATGCTTCAGGTTTGCATGATTTGTGATCTTTGCACTTTCCTGCACATTTCTCCTCATGCTTTAACGTTCAGAACAGCAGGGTGTGTCTCAAATCCTTGGCAGCTTACAATCGCTGGCCCTTAGGCTTAACCACCAGCGATGGGACCGGCGTGCTATCGTTAGTTCTGTGTCACACTCATGCTGAAGGGCAAAATACTGCATTACGTTCAATAAAATGGATATTGAAGGTTCTGTCTCTACAGGAATTCAGAAGACTAGGGCTCTATGCAAAGGTGCTTCAGGGAGACCTCAGGCAGTTTATTTTACGTATATTTTCCTTTACATGTCTGCACAAGTGTGATACATAAAACCTACCTAAATAAATTTAAACGTTTTAAAAATAAGGACAGAATAAAGGAGTTTAAGAATAAGAAGTCATATTTTAACTCGCAGCCTATTTTCTTTTTCTCGAGGCACATAAACTAAAGGTATATCTTAGGAGTAGTGGGGCCTTGAGTGAGTTATATAGAATTATAACACAGCCGTGGAAAGAGTGCTTCTGAATTCAAAACCAGATGGCCTATGATGACATTAACGGAAAAGCCACACTCACTCAATCTATATGACTTGTGCCACCCCTCAGTTTTGAGAAGAAAATGCAATATTCAAAATTCACTCACTCCTCAGATGGACCTGAATATTGGAAAAATAAAATAATGTGTTGGATGCCTGCATGGATCAGCCAGATCGGCAGCCGGAGGCCCCTGGAACCGGTAAGGGCAGGAGGCACCCAGAGCTCATATGAAGCCGAGCAATGTCCCCGCTGGAAGGACGTGCGCAGGGATGCGGCGTCAGAGGAGCAAGAAGACTGAAGCGTCCCCGTCGGCCCGGGGCCTCCTCCAGACGGGCAGCCACGTCCACCACGGCTCTGAGCGTCGCCTCTCTCAGTGCCGCTCTCTGTATGCGTCGTTGGAGGGTGTGTGAGGTTGATGCCAACTCTAAATCACAGTTATTTCTGTTGACAGGAAATAAAGCCAGCCTATCGGACACACTCAGGGCCAAGATCTGCTTTCATGTTTGCCGGAGTTAGAGGGAAAAGATTGTGATTGTAAGTGCATGTGAGGTGGGGATGGGGGCCTCGAGGCCAGTTCTCTTCCCCACAACTTCTTTTTCAGCCAAGGGTGGAAACGCACCGTACTGAACCACTGCCGAGGAGAGACCCCTGCAAAGCCTCCCGGGAGGACTCGCTTAACCCCACCTTCCCCATCCTGTCCGGGGAATCAGGATTTCTGTTTTTCTATCAAAATCGCTTCCTGTTGGGTTCTTGGATCCATTGCCGCACAGCTCGGGGAATCAAATTATTTTTGAGATACACGGACGCTTGAGCCAATTTTAGAGTTTGATTAATATGGATATGCACAGATAGGGTGACTAGCAGGTTTACAGATAGCCCAAGCTTTTGACACCAGCTTTAGTTCCCCGTTCTGGTGAGATAATTGTCCTGTTTGGTCTTCCTATGCCAGGGTCCCATCTCCTTTTGCTGCAGATTCATGTTCCACAGCCCTGTCAAGGCCTCACTCTCACCCTACATTGCCCCGTTTCTGCCTCTTTCTCACCCGATTGCCTGGCAGCTTCTGGGTCTGCTCTTCAGCTCGCACCTCCTGGACTGGTACCTTTCCGGAAAGCTTGAGTATTCTTTAAAACTCCTCTCCCTCCCGGAGCTCCTCCTATTCAAGTTCCCAGGGCTCCTAGAAACCATCCAGATCCTAGTTTTCCCAGCCTACTCTCACTGTTAGCAAAAAGTAGCACCAACAACCCATGGGGCAACATTTCAATTTTGTGTATGCTTGAAAATGATTCGAAACACTCAGATATCTAGGGGAATATTCAAGATGCTCCAGGGGGCAGAGTGATGACAGGGATACGCACTGGATCGGGAGGTGGCTGGCAGGTGTGGCCCTTGGTCTATTTTTACCGCCAGCGGTCATGTAACCTAAACATGTTAGTTCATGTTCTGTGCTACCTTCTCTCAAACCAGGAGTCTGGGCTGAGCCTCCGGATTCCTTCCCAGCAGTAGGAATCTGTGACTGAGGATTTACAAGAAATCTTGTATAGGACATTAGGCATAGAACCTTTTTAAAAATTTTTAATGTGGAAAGATTACTTGTTTCCCTCAATTGTCTTCAGCAGATTATTTTTATTTTCATGAGATGTTGTACGTGGTTGATTTCCTGCCCTGTGGAGAAAGTCCAAGGTCAAACAACTTCAAACAACGCTGCTTCCAAGCAGACCATTTAGAGCCCTTAATGTGCTAGAGCGGTTGTGAATTTCCATGAAGAACAGGAGTATAGATGAAGTATTTGAATCAGCACCTCTTTGTTCTAACACTAATTTCCTTATGGACAGAGCACTGGAGAATAGGCTCCAGGGATGGTTGCTTGGAGAGAAATGAAATTGTCAAAATTGCAAGATTCCATGATATTCGAGCACAGCATCTGCCTGGCAAGTGTGAGGTTGTGAGTTTGATTTCTACCACTATTTAAAGGGAAAAAAAGATTTCATATCAGAGGGTAGCCCTGTTATTTTCCGTTGAGAATTTGAAAAAGGTTATATACAAGTGTGTGCTGGGCTTGGTTCCTGCCAGTGACAACCCAGGGGTGGGTGCTCTGCCACTGAGCTATAGCCCCAACACTTTTAATTTTTTTTATTTTGAGGCACAGTGTCACTTATTTATCCAGGTTGGGTTTGGATTTGAGATCCTCCTGCTTCAGCCTTCTGAGTAGCTGGGATTATAGGTGTATGCTATCACGTCTGGCTCCTTTTTTAAAAAAAAATTTAGTGAGAGAATAGTGGGCATCTTTTGTGATTTTAAACCTTTACTTACTTCAATCCCATCCCAACTCACCCCACACTGTCTCTGTTTGCTCTCCTCACAACACAGACTCTTCTAAAATGCAAACAGCATGCATCATGGACGCCAATAGCTGAAATCTAAGGAATTCAAGCTTCCATGTTTCATTACCAGGCACTATTCCAAAAGGTCACTGATCTTTGAAATCAGACAGGCCCTAAGCCCACTGAAGGGGGTTGAAAAGTTAAAAGATTCCAGATGGACCAGGGTAGCCTCTCCAATTTCTTCCATCTCTATTGTTCATTCAGGGTGTGACCTGCACAGGTCACTAAATCTCTATGTGCTTTCAACTGCCCATTTATAAAATTCGGTCAATGCATATTGATCTCTAGGAAACTTGAATTGTCTAGAGGTATCTGAATTAAAGTCATCAAGAGAACAAATTTCCTACCTGATGATTTTGTGTTACACCACCACCCAACAATGTGAAAACAGCAGCAGACGAGTAACTGCTGTACATGCCCACATCAGACACTTAGCTCTGCAGCCCCTGCCCCTCAGTTCAATCTGCACATTCACACTGGACAAAACCAAGTGTATAATGGCAAATATTTAATTAGCGAGACCCAAGGATTGGCAATGCTACATCTCACACACCTAACAAGATACACAGAGCTTTCAAAGCAAATCCTGTAAACTTAAACTACTGTAAAATTATAAAGTGTAATATAAAAATGGGAAATGTTTAAATAGCTGTTTTGTGCAGTGTTCTTAACAGACAAGACGACCACACAATGGACCTGTGTAACTGCTAGCAGCAGGCACTCTGGGAAGATAAAATAAACCTGCTTTATGGACCCAAGGAATTGATTTTTAATGAGATTCTGCTTGGCTGTAATGGCATCTTGAGAGGCGATCCAGTTTCCACAGCCTCTGGTATACAGTTATAAGGTGTGGAACAACGACGCGGTTAAACAGTGTTGTTCATATGCCCTGTTCTGTTGCATTTGGGATTAAATAAGGATGCTGTTCTGAGACATTCTCCAGAAAGAGTATGTGTGCAAATGCACTCATGTACACACACACTACCGTGCCTTCAGATACTTTTCCTGAGACATTTATTCTCTGATTGTACTTTCTGACTGTCAGACAGCCTGAACCCTGAAGTGATACACATACATTCACTTATCTCTACCAGAGCACAATGAATTATGCCTTGTTAGATACACTGGTACAGTTTTCTAGGTTTTTGGCTATCTTTTGTATTATAAAATCTATATTCCCTGCTGAGACATATGTTTGCATATGCATACATATAGCAGTAGCTATGGATAGAGATATCCCTATAGATAACCAACACTGTGGAAGGCAGTGTAGCATCTCAGTTCTGAGCAGCAGCTTTGACTCTTTGCCTGTGCCCATGCCTAAGTGTGTCTTTGTGCATAGTAATAAATTCTCTGAGCCCTGACTTTATTGCCTATAAATGTGGAGAATACCTATATCTCAGGGTTGTAGTAAAGACCAAACAATACAGCATTGTGCAGCAACTCAGATGAACCTTAGCAAAATAATGTTAAAGAAAAAAATCACCAAAGATTGTGTATAGCGTATTAGTTAAAGCTAAAGAACACTGGGCTCTACACTTATAGGTTCATAGAGCATCAATAAAGTCATATGTAAAAAGAAAAGATGGCACTAAACACAGTTTAGGGTAATGGTGGGAAGGAAGGGAGGGGACGGGAGGGAGAATCAAGAAGACAGATAATAGCCATAGTCGAGGTATTTGTGTTTAGTTGGTGGGCTTGTGAGCACACATTCTGGATAAAAACTGGCTCATTTAAAGTAGCCACACGTGAACTAATGATGAGAATGTGTCATGAACTGAGGAGTATGATTAATCCATTTCTGGGCCCAGAGAGATGACTAAATGAGATACTGTATTACCAAGTGATTAGCACAGTGTTGGGCCCTTTGCACGTAGCTGGCTAGATATTTCTACATCTACCCAAACATATTTTTCTCCTTAGTTTATCAATTTCCCCCACTTCTCCTATTTCCTGATTTTCTTATCCTTTTTTGTTCTGTTGCATCATCTCATCCGTGTTACCCAAATCCTTAATTTTTTTGGTTTTTAGAAACCCCGAGATATGATTTACATACAATACCGTGTAAACATCTTAGTTGTTCAGCCTGATGCATTTTGTCACTCGTATTCAGAGCATTTCCGTCTTTAAAAACAAGGTGCGGAATATTTCCATCATTCCAGAAAGTTCCTGTGTGACACTTCATATAAACAAATCATAGTACATGTGTTTTTTTATGCCCAGCTTCCTCTCATCAATGCATTTTTGAGATTCTTTCATATCTGTAATTCATTCCTTTGAATTCTGATGATATGCAATTTGATCGTCTTTCCTCTCCAGTTTGGAGCGATTCTGAGGAATGTTGTTACAGATATTCTTACATGATTATTTTTGGGTAACATCTTGCGGTTTCTCTTGGGTAATGCCTCAGCATGGAATTGCTCAGTTCTGGGGCAGGTGCTTGTTTATCTTTATGAAGAAACTGCCAGTTCTCCAAAGGGGTGGAATCATTCCCAAAGACTTCACTCTGTAACATTTAACTCCCTTTAAGAAATCACACCAGGGAAGATCCATTTGCAGCAGGTCCATGGTTTTCCCAGCTGGAAAAGGATTTCTCAGCCTAGACAAAAGGGAATTTTAAAAAATTATGGATGTAAAAGGCAACAGATTAATTTGGATTTGCCTGATGGTGGAATGTACAAACCCAGAACAGAAAGAAAGCATTTCCCTGCTGAGTCAGACCCTAAATGAATCACTTTTAACAATACCACTTAGTGGACGTGTGAGCCCGAATCATATGCTCTCTGGCTGAGTGCATGGCCTTTTTGCTCTTGGGTTCAACAGCCAGCCTGAATCACTGGGGGGTGGGGGTGACCAACAGTAAGGACACTGACTGTCTTCTGTTGGCTGGTTAATTTGGTTGTGAAGCGAAACATTTGCCCAGGGTCTTAAAGAGCTGACATCTGGTTCCCATAGAGCTTAGCCACCCATGCCGCTTCAGCAGCCCTGGCGCAGTCCAGGCTGCCCCTTTCTTGATTTTTTACCCCCTTACCTTTAAAAAGATGAAAGTTCCTAAAAGCTTTTTGCATGCAAGTGTGTGTGTCTGTAGACGTTGCCTGTGTGTTGGTGACAGCAGTGATTTCAGTTAACCAACTAAATGGTTTGGAGACCCAGCAGCCAGGTGGGCCATCCTGGGTTGTCGTTGGCTTTTGTTTTGGGAACCAATTACGCTGGGAGTTATGCACTCCAGTGGTGGGGCTGACAAAAGCATGGCAATTAGAATGTGATGACAACAACTTAAAGATAATTAGTTGACAATGAGTTGAGAACTCATTAACCACTTTAACACCTCATGGTTTGTGATTAGAATGAAATATCTAGTGATCCTTTGAGGGACATACTGTCTCACTACCAGAAACTTCTCAGGTGTAGCCAGAATATTTTTTTTTTTTTGCTATGTCTTCCATTTTTTGTAACCATCAACAGTGATTATCCTTAAACATTATCATTATTCTGTGAAAATAAACTGTGTTCTTACTCAGAAACCTATTATTTTGCTTCTTTCCGTAAAGGATCTTTCACACTTATCTAGCCTTTTTAAGGAAGTGACATCCAAACTTAAAAAAAAATAATCACCTTTGTTCTTACAGGTTACATGGACTGATACAGTTCACTGTGATTTTTACTAAAACCCAACAGAAAGTATAAAGACTGGAGAGTTCTACCCTGGCATTCACAGGTATGCCTATATTTAGCAGAACCTGGCATAGTCCAGAAATCCACTGGACTCAGGCTCCAATAAACAAAATTTTAATTTTTCTTCGTGGACTCTCACTATATGTGTAATATTGTAGAGTAGATGGTTGAATTGGTGCTGAGATTCTGTGATATTCAGTCTAGAGTTTACTTAGTCTCATTCTGCCTCCAAAATAGATTTCATTTAAACCATCACAGCAGGTAGAATCCAGAGGTTCTGTCCTTTGTTCCTAATAGTGTCTAAGGAAAGATGCTTTGTGGACCTGGGGATGTAGCTCAGTGGCACAGCACCTGCCTAGCAAGTGCAAGGTCTTGAGTATGATTCCTGGTACCAAAAATTTTTTAAAAGACTGGAAAGATGTTTTGTGTTTCTGGGACAGTTCAGTTCCACTATATATTAAGTTTCAAATACCAGGCATTACTCTAATATTTCAGAAGGGTGAAAATTCATGTTATTTTATTGTAAAATATTAATCACCTATAAAGCTATAATCTTAATATCAGTTGTACCGTTTAGTTGTGGAATTAGTTGTATTGCTTACACATTCTAAGGATTCAATGTGGAAATTTCATATTAAGGAAGCCAAGACTACTGACTTTGTCTACCTTTAGGTTAGTAGTTCTTACCCTTCTTATGGGTGCCAGACTTATTTGGAAATATAGCAAAATCTGTAACTCTTCCAATGCAGAAAAGGGCTCTAGTCACTTATACACCAACTTTATTGGATTTCTTGATTCCAGGCTAATATCCTCCTATCATCTGTAACACAAGAATAAATTTAATCTTCCAGACATGTTGGTGATAAACAAAGAGGAAATGAACCAATTGTGAACAGTTCACATTCAAACTGGAATTTTGATCTGAGAGAAATATCTTAGTTTCTTAGTGAGAAATCCAAACATAGGCACACATATAAAAAAAATTGCCTGGTTATAAAATGAGGGTCAAATGTGTGGCAGTCACGTCTTGGAAAAATGGATGGACCAGAAGCTCTCGGTGAGTGTCTCTCACAGTATAACCTGAATGAGTATCCCACAGAAGGAGCAGGGACACCACCCCTAGGTCTGCCCTCAGCAGATGAAGTCAGCGCGGGCGTGGATGGGAGCAGGGGTCCCCGTACTTGAGTCAGACAGGATCTCCAGGTAATTCTAGTGCTCGGTTAAGTTTTAAATCTGTCTCTCCCACTCTCACTCTTCACAGTGCCTCTCGTGCAAAGCACTTTATTTATACAGGCATCATTAGTCAGTCACTGCGAATGAAGATCTTCCATAAACGCCCAGAAAATGCTTTTGAGAACTCCAATTTGGGCAGCCAACGTCAGCAGAGAGGCAGCTGCAAACAATTGTCACTCTGCTTCACTTAGCCTCAGAGGAGGGCCACCTCCCATCGGGCAGTCACATTGTTTCATGTTTTGGGTACTTAGTCATTTGTTACAATAAAAATTAAGTTACAGGAAAGGAACACTGCGACAGGATAATGGACTCCCGGTCAGAAGAAACCAGCCTGCTTCCAATTCATCACTGCATTTATAGTGCATTAGAAGACATAACAGGCACAACGTCATTCCTCTGGGGCAGGCGGAAAAAACAGATTGGGAGGGAAAGAGGAATTTGCTTCATGAACTTGGCAAAAGTGAAATAAAAATAGAATCCAGGGATGGTTTAAATTGCCATGTTCAGCAAGGACAAGGAAAGGGCTGACAATCTCTGAGACTTAACCATATGTTAAAAAACGAGCCGATTTAACCTCACATCACACAAGAACGGAGTGGGTTAAAATGCAATGGCTGCCTGAGCACTAATAGAAAGACATGGAAAAAAACGGGCAAAGTCAGGCAGTTTAAAATGATTAAAGCCCACAAAACATTTTTGCAAATATAAAGTCCTGGAGGGAAGTTTAAAAATAATATTTGTCCAATGGACTAGGCCAAAGATACCTATATTGTCTGGGTATTTTAATTGGAGGATTGAAGTATCATTACAAAATCATAAGAAATCTATGTCCGTGTTCTCATAAAAGTAAAAATGGCTGTTTGATGTTGGAAAGTAGGAGCTGACGGCATGTGGCAGTGGGTAGGCATGTCTGCCAATTTAGACCTGGGAATTCAATAACTTTACAGTATTTTTATTATTATACTCTGCTCTAGGTTAAGCCTGAGAGGAAAAAAAACGGGGGAGATACCAGCAACTTTGTATAATAGGAACAATGTGTTAATTCTATGCTTTTTAAGGCAACGTTCTTCTGAACTACACTTTTATATTAAAATAACATCATCTCATGAGGCCCAGATAATTTGGGGGGGGCTAGTGCTCCCCTTAATAAAGTTTTTAATTCACTTAAGAATCTATTTGAACAAAACCTGTGTGGTCTCATTTTCTTTCCCTGTCAATCTGCGTTATTTCCAGAGTGAAAGGTAATTTTGACCATAAACATGGCCTCCATCACACATTTCTAATTTTAGCCTATTTGTCTCAGTTTGATTTACATTGAGTCCAGAGCAAATTAACTATTGTGAGCTTTTATTGAAAATTAATTAGGTGGCTAAAGTGCCCATGGCAGAATTTCTGCCAGGACCCATTTCTCCCTGGGTCACCAGCCTTCTCCAGTTAAAACACCTAGCAACTTAAGAAATCCATAAAACGAATGATATAATTAGTTCCAGAGTGGAACTTAATCTCTTTGAAATCAGATGCTTTCTTCTAGCGCTGAAGTGCTATGCTAGAGCAAGCATTTTATGGTATCAGGGGACTTTCCTAGGGGAAAAGAGTAGCTCATTCTGCCTGAATCACCTCACATGACTTACAAAAGGTGTCCTTGCTGTACTAAGTAGAGACCCATCTGCGCTCTGATTTCTAAGTCAAGGCAAGGAGAAAAAGGAAACTGTCTTTGCAATACTATAAAGACAACAAAATAAGCTACCCAAGTTAAAAAATAGATTATGTGAGTGAGTGTGTGTGTGTGTGTGAGAGAGAGAGAGGGGGGGGGGGAGGGAGAGAGAGCGGGAGAATATTACACTTAGGTAAAGCCAGGATGTAAATGTGATTTATTGTAAATAGTTCCACAACATTAAAATGAGTTTTTCTTTTCTATGTATGCTGCTTCAAAGAAGAGCTCTGTGGGCTCATAAAAATGCAGAGAACAAATAGGGGCCTCTAAGTCCAATTTATATGCCATGCCCACCGTGCACTGAGACACATATAATCTGTAAAACGTCAGCTTCAAAGTTCCACCGAGATCGGTGTTAACCCTGACCTCTGGCCTCGCTGCCTCTGGCTGGGCCTGTGTGCTTTCTTTACCAGCTGTTTTAGATAAATGTGTTCCATTTTTAAGAGATTGTCTCGGCATTTTTTACATGAATCGCCATAATATTATTAACTCTCACTGGAGAAGCCACCTTTGCTGAGAGGGCTTTACAGAAGAACCAATCACTGCACGGCCCTGGAGAGACTAGCAGATTAATAAATATGTCATTGTACTGAAAATATTTAAACAACACTGGGAGAAAAGCACAAGGCACACAATGAAAGGAAAGCATATTGGTAGTGTTTCCTGTCAAAATACACAGAGGAAGCACTTCATTTGGACTATTCTCTCCATAAAGAGACATGGCGGGCCAACACAAACACAGGCAAGGAATCTGGTTTATCCCACTTTGGAGGTTAGAGACCGTGGGCTCAACAAAAGTTATGAGACCCAAACCAGGTTTTCTCTCTTGAGGCAGCTCCGTGAAGCCATTGGCAGAGGCAGACAGTGAAACACGGTGGAATGAAATGGCACCAGCACCGTTAAGAGTTATAGATGGTTTCTTACATGGTCGAGTGGCACAATTCACTTATTAGGATCAATAAACAGAAAATTCAGACAAATATACACATAAAATTTTAGCAAAGATGCTTTATGTAACCAACACTATAAACAACGGTTTCAGCTATGGTCTGGGGAAATTTCTACATTTCAATGGGATAAAGTAAATCATGAATTAATATTTATCCGGTGTTTCTTGGATGCAAGCTAGTTCTAGAGGTAGAGTGAGTTCAAAAACCTAGAAAAAGTATCCTTTCTACTTACCCAAAGGATTAACTTTGGGGATCAAAAAGTGAGACAGACTCCACAAAGACAGGCATCTGCCTAACGAAGGAGCTGGGTTTCACAGAAGTTCTGGTATAACGTGGACCCCAGAGGGGGAGCTTTGGGGGTACACACTGAACTCAACAAAGAGACAGCTAGTACTGTGGAGCAGGGCACTACCCTCTGTGTTGAGAGAGGTCAGTGTAGACCACAAAGGAAGGAAAAGATCCAAAATAAAAATAGATAACCTTTTTGTACAATGAAGCCAGGATTGGACCAGCGCTGTGTGTCTTTCACAGAAATGATGACTGGTAACCATTTGGACAAGTAACAGAACTATGATTTGCAATATGCTCAAAAGTTAAAATGATGACATTATAAAACCCTGAAATTATCACGACCCCTTCTGACCTGCATGTATTTGAAATAGGAGCTCATTTTCACATTATTCAGCTTTCTGCACTAGGACAGTCTGGTGTTCTTTCATGTGTAAGGACTGACATCACTTAGATCGACTAAACCACAACCAGTATTTTTTAGCATTAAAATGTTCCTCCAAATAGATATGACTGCCTGAAACCACTAAAGAAACCATGTTGAGAGGGAGGGTATGTTCACTCTAGGATATCATATTATTAGAAAAGTTGGCACTTGCAAATGTGCTCCCGAAAAGCTTTAAGTCTAGACCAGGTGAGAAGACTGTTTTTGAAACTGATCCTACACAATCGTACCTTTTAAGTGGCTGCTTTCATGAACCAGCCAGTATTTATATATTATTATAAAGATAATACCCTTCCTCGCCTCATAAGGCTGTTTTGAGAATTAATTAGTGTTTGCCAAGTACTTTGAGCTCTATAGATGAAAGGTGGGGTGGAAATGCTAAGGAGTATCATTATTTTCATATGTATTTGAACTTTCCCCTTATAAGACAAGCATTTTTTTTTTAGGATAATGATCTCTTCTTTGGGCAGAAAAGGCAAAAATTGCCTCATCCACAAGTTCACCTGAATACGGAGGACAGGTGTGATTATTAGGGTTTGGCCTGAGGAAGACTGGAGTGGAGGCCCACTTCAGAAGGGTGCGTTCCCTTCTCCCAAGCCCTCTGCTGGGAGCTGCGTGTTTCATCTGAAATCCTCGCTAAGATGGGGCCAAATGCAGAGGCAGAGGCTCATTGGGTATTTATGGGGTATATAAATAACAACCCAATCCCTGTCAATTAATCTCTCTGCTATTAGTTTTAAGTGAGGTCCACAATCTGTTTATTGGGGAGAAATGTACTCCCTTAATCCTGCCGTGAGGTTCAGAACCAATCTTGAGAAACTGGTTTGGCTAAACCACTTGGCTAAATTGTTTGAGAGGCATTGTGTTTACTGTTCTACCCTTAACCTGGTCTGCCCAGCAAGGCTGGTTGCCATGGCACCTGGACGGGCCCCACGGGGTGGGACTGCAGGGAAGGTGGCAGCACAGATCTCAAGAGCCAGAGGCTCAGAAGCCTTCTCCCCGCAGCCCCCCACTTCTCACAGGTGAGGGCAGTTGTCCTAGTTACCTGCAGATGTGTTAGTCAGATGTGCACCATTATACAAAATACCTGACACAAGCTACCCATCACAGCTCACAGTTTTGGAGATTCAGAGTCCAAGGAGCATGGTGTGGGCTCTGTGAGAGGACCACCCCCAGCTGCATCACCTCAGGGCTCATATGGCAACCGCAGGATGGGGGGGCACAGATGGACATTACATCTCCAACCCAGAGAGAAAGGACAGAGGTGCCAGGCTTGCTCCTCTCCCAAGAACTCAGAAGGTCAGCTGATAACTAGCTCACACTACTGGGGACCAAGCATTTCCCACTAAGCCTCAATCTTAGATTTTAAAGGTTCTACCACCTCTCAGTGGCCACCCTGGGGACCCCGCCTTTAATCACATTGGACCCCTAAGGGGACACTCAGCTGCACCTAACCCTAACAGCCTCTCTAAAAGGTGAGCGTGCAGATGGGAAGGGGAAATAAAGGAGAAAAGGAAGTCCAGCGATGACAGTGGGCCGGGGTGGCTGTCTATAATAAGAGGACCAGCGTTTCTCTAGAGAAGAGGCCTGATATTTCCTGGAGGTTTCTGACTCTGTCCTTTGGGTAAAATTAACTGGTTTTTATCTTAGCCCCAAATTATAGACTTACCTACCAACTACTGATCATGAATGACTGCTCACTCAAACACTTACAAATAGGATTGTCAGTACCCTAGCATGTATTTAAATGTCTTGGCCTCTAAAACTTGAAAGATATAAATTCATTCTTTGGGTAAATGCTAATTTACTTATTTTCCTAAGAATTTTGGGCACTTTGAGCCCTAATTTGGATTGCTTTGGAGTACTAGCAAATGGTTTTAGAATTATTGACTTACAGCCAAGAGATAAATGATCAGAAGGTCTGAAAGCTCCCTGAAGATAGAAACATATCTTTTTCAGCTTTCTGTACTCCTCAGTGTCTAGCAGATTTTTGCACATGTAGATACTCTCTGCGCATTCGTGGAAGGAAGGAAGGAAGAAAGGAAGGAAGGAAGGAAAGAAGGAAGGAAGGCAGGAAGGAAGGTGTATGTGTCTGTTTGCCTCACCTTCAATGATTGTACCTTGCAATAACAGCATCTGCTACAGGACAGCCACCATGTTAAGCACTGACCATACATTACTTCATTGAATTTTCCCAACAATCCTTGAAAGGAAGCACCATAACGGATCCTATATTATAGAGATGGAAGCTGAGGCCGCCAAGTTTAGAAAACTTGCCAAAGTTGCCTAAAGGAGAGGAGCGAGCGAGCCGCCAACTCTGCCGTTGTTAGGCCCTGCAGACAGCACGACCAGGACTTCGCAGAATGTTATGTGTCACGATGCAGGCTATGCACTCAGGAATTTGTTCTTTTCACAGAGATCACTCTGCTGCTCCCACTCAAATTAACGATCAAGGATTCTGAAACTATCCAAATTCTGCTGCAGCCTGGGGGGAAGGTTTGGCAAGGCACGTCAAGTTTTCTTTGAATGTTATTTGACCCCTGTTGACCTGTTATCTCCAGCACATCCTCTCCCCTCGGGACTTGTGGCCACTCACTCTTGAATCCTCCTGTACGATTTCAGGTTAGTGACAATTATGCCTCAAGAAGTCCTGCCTGGGCGTGACTGGCCCGCAATTGGATGGGAAAGAAATGGCCCAGCTGTTAGGCAGGGAGGCTGCCTTAAGTATCAACAAGCTGTGGAAGAGGCAAATAGTTGACATGTTTCGTTTCTAAAAACCTAAAAATAATCAATTTTAAGGTTTTTTTTAGTTCCATGAGGCTAAAAACGGAGATTAAAAAGCAGAAAGAACATAATTTCTCTCTTCCTCTGCAAGCATCCCATTAAAACCGTCGCGTTTGTCCCCATTTATCCAGCAGAGGTCGCTCTTTCCCACCGCACTCTTCAGAGGCCTACTTGTTTGTCAGTCCTGCGCAGGGCGTTTAGCTTCTGAGGCTGCAGAATGCAGAAATAAGGCAAAGACATTCCCGCCTGGGAGACTGAGGAGAGAAGAATCCGTGGCTCAGGGGGTGCGTTTACAATGTATGGGAAACAGATATTTGAATAACGACTGTATGTGAACTGTGGGCTCCAAGTCTGTTTTAAACTTTTCACTGGGATAAATCAGTCAATTCCTTTTGAAAATGAAGCCCTTAACTCCACTTCAGCTGTTAAGCCTGTGTACTTCTGTGTCTCTTCTTATGTGTTGTGATCAGGCTGGGCAAATAGAGACAAGCTATGTGCGTTTCCTCTGGGCCATTCGCAGCCGGGTATCTCCAGGCTGGTCTCGAGGACCAGGCCAGGCAGTCGTGGGGTGTGCTTGGTGACTGCCCAGTTTTGGCGGAAGTTAGCTGGTCTTCAGCAGTAACAGCTTCCTCCTTTTGGAACTCAGAGCCAGTTCACGTGGGCTGCAGGGGTCAGGTCCCGATCCGTATGTGCGTGAGGAGAAAGACGCGGTCTTCCCACCTTCCCACACTGCGGGGCCTCCTTCTGGGACCACAGAGGAGACAGAGTGGGCATCAAGCTGCCTTTTTCCAAGTTCTGCTACAATACTGAGGGAGGCAGGGGTGGCTTTCCGGTACAGAGGGAGGTGAACAGATCAGGAGGTGACTGCCTCAGCAGAGGCATGTTACAAAGATAGAGCATTCATTTTGTTTTTTTGTTGTTTTTTTTTTTTTTGGCGGTACTGGGGATTGAACTCAGGACCCTGCGCTTGCTAGGCAGGCACTTATTCCACTGAGCTATATCCCCAGCTCCTAGAGCATTCATTTTGGACAGCTCTAAGCCTCTCGGTGGCTGAACACATATCTAAGTCAAAATTTTATTTATTTATTTAGATAATTTAGGTTTTGTTTTGTGAGAAAGTCTCACTATGTAGTCCAGGGTGGTGCTGAACTTGTGATTCTCCTGCCTCAGCCTCCGGAGTACTGGCATTACAGTCGTGCACCACTGTGCTTAATGATCAAATACTTAAAGGACTCATTCTGCTCTCTCCGTCTATATAAATGGAGACTTTTAAAAATTAGACTTTATATTTAAAGTACTTTTAGATCTGCAGCAAAACTGAGGGGAAGGATAGAGAACTCCCATACATGCCCTGCCTTGCTCCCCACACCCCCTTCTGTCACATTTCCCACCAGTGGGCCGTTTGTTAAAACCCATGAACCTACATAGTTACCACCAGAGCCCGCAGTGTCTATTTGAATTCGCCCTTGCTGCTGTGCAGGCTGTGTCTGAACAAATACGTAACAACACATATCTACAGTGGTGATGTCACACAGAAAAGCGTCACTGCCCCAAGAGTCCTCTGTGCTCTGCCCATTCACTGCCCCCATCCTAAACCCAGGAAACACTGATGTTTTACAGTCTCCACAGTGTTACTTTCCCAGCATGTCACATAGTTTGAATCACCCAATATGTGGCCCATTCAGATTGACTTGTCCCTTAGTAATACGCATTCAAGATGCCTTTCTGTCTTTTCATGGCTCAGACGGTCATTTTCTTTATTGCTGCATAATATTCCGTTGTTTGGATGTATTGGGGTCTATGTACCTACTCAGAGACATCTTAGCGGCTCCCAAAATGTGGCAGTTATGAATAAAGCTTCGTTAAACATCTTTGTGCAGGTTGGAGGGGGACACAAGTTTTCAGGGCACTTGGATAAACAGCAAGTACTACCGTTGCTGGGTCACATGGTGATCTATGTTTTCACCAGACCTTTACACTGTTGTGCTGATATTTTGCCCTCCCAGTAACAGAACAGTTGCCCTCTCCTGTTTCGATCTTGCGCTGGGGCAGATCAGCCACTCCTCTGCTTCTGGCTGCAGCACCCATTTGGAAAAGGATGAGCCACAACCGTCACGGGAGGTACAGCTGTAGAGAGGCGGATGTCATTTCTGCCAAAGCCTCTTCAGCTGGAGACCTGTGTGGGGATAGATGGTTTATCCAGAATTATTTTATTATTATTATTATTATTATTATTTTGAGACAGGGTCTCTCTGTGTAGTGTAGGCTGGCCTTGAACTCACTATGTAGGCTAGGCTGGCTTCAAATTTGTGGAGCTCCTCCTGCCTCAGCATCCTGAATGCTGGGATGACCGGCGTTACCACCATGTCTGGCAATTCAGAACTAGACTCCACATGTGCAGTAAAACATGTTGCCGACAATCATGGAGTTTTCAGGTTCTTGTCGTCTCTATGCATTGAACCACTGAATTAGATGAGTTTCAACTTTGCATTCTGGGGAAAAAATATTGCGCTTGCAGGATGGTGTTGGTAGTGCTTTACTGGATGATTGGATGGTCAGTTTGTTGGTCAGCATAGAACATTGGTCAAAAGATTTGGGACTTCAGAGGTATGGGCTTCCCTCGTGTTGATCCCTGACCGGGTGCCCCAGTGATGGGCTGGCAACCAAGCGTAAAAACCAATGGTGTCTGGCCAGCAAGCATATGTGCTGCATTTGTTCCCTCACAGGTTGGGCGGCGCCAGTCAATCCAGCTCTTCATGGTCCTCTCGTCTCCTTGTCACTGGCATCCTTTTCGGAGCAGCAATCTTTTAATTCGCAGCAAGTCCTTTTCCAAAAGATAAACCAATTCCAGATGATGTTGATGGTTGAGGTAACGTGCTGAACGTACAAAGGAAACCCCGGTGGGTCAGCATTATTTGATGGAGAAGGTTCCCCTGAGGGCTGGGCCCGTCCCCACGGTAGGAATGTAGAGATTGCCAAGGAGATGGTGACATCTAGAGGACACTGAGGTTAGATGAAAATCAGTGCTGGCAGGAGGTTGCGCTTACTTACAGGAGCTTAGGTGGGTCTGACTCATGCCGTTAACATTCCCATCTTCCTTCCTTCCTTCCTTCCTTCCTTCCTTCCTTCCTTCCTTCCTTCCTTCCTTCCT
>PVLD010029736.1:0-17678 GCA_004027595.1 Dinomys branickii
ACCTTATTGTCAGCCTTAGCGGGACCACTGATAGTGTTACTTCTAATAATAACCATAGGACCCTGCATACTGAATAAAATAACAAACTTCATACGAAGTCAAACTGAAAACATAAAACTAATGGTTGTGAGACAACATTATAAAATCCTAAATAACCTTAATGACGGTACTGATCTCTAGGGATAGAGATTAACAAAAAACAGTGGGGAATGTTGTAACCTGCTCCCATTAATGTTGTCACTTGCTCCTGATTGCTACAAGACAAACATGTTGTAACTTGCTGTAACCTGCCCCCTCCCCAGGCTAAAAGTTTGCTTAAGCGACATGTCTAAACTTGTTGCGCCGTTTCCTGTTCTGTATGCGCTTAATACCACCCCCCTTCCCCTAAGGCCCTGACTCCACATTGCTTGACCTTAAAAGGAAAAACTACCAAAGGAGCCAATCACAAGATGCCTAATGTGCAGGTCCTCGTTTGCGGTTTGCAAGCTTAAAAACCCAGCCTTCCGCCTGCTCAGGGCTCTCCTCGCCTGCGTTGCACTGGAGACGCCGCTGGGTACCAGCTTAAATAAAGCGTTTTTTAAAGAGATCTCATTTTGTTCCGGGCTACTTTTTGGGGTCCTGCTTTTTGGGGTCCCACAGGTTTAAGTCCATAGTCAGCTGGCTTCAGGGCAGACCAGCTTAGGGTAAGAGCCTGCCACAAAGGAAAGCTGTTCACATCATGGCTCCCCAGAAAGAAGCAGAGGGTGAAGTGAGGACTTGAGAAGGGAAATCGCACCACTAGTGAGCTGTCTCCCCTGACTAAACCCTATCTCCTGACCTCACATTTAGTTATAAAGCCCACATGATTCAACAACCTTCCAAAAGCTCCACCTATGAACCTATGGGGGTTTCAGGGGAAATCTAGACATGACCCATAATATTCTGACCCTTGTCCACAAAATGTCATGAACATCTCTTTACATAAAATGTATTCAGTCCATCTCTAAATGTTACCAAATTATTAAAATTTTTAGCAGTACCAAAAAGTCCAGGTACAAAGTCTTCTCTGAGCCCATATAAAAATAAAAAAGAAAGTTAAACACTACTGACATACCAGGCACAGAATGAACATTATGTTTCCACAAAGGTAAAAATAAGAGGATGGAAACCAATGGTCACACCTTAAATCTTGTATAAGCTTATTGAAGACCAAGATCCTGTGAAGCAAACTTTACATCCTGTAGCTTGAGTCCCGTACATTGGAAAAGTTATGGCAATGTGTAAGCTTCAAATGGCTTAGACAGGCGTGCCTCTGTGGCACCCCAAATTGCATTCCCTTATCTTCTCACTTGGGCTGGATTTTTTCACTGCCTGCTGCTTTCCTCAGCTGACATGTCACATTTCTGGAATCCCTACCATACTTTGGCTTCATTATCACAGTGTCCCTCTCTACCCTATGAGAAGCAAACTGCCTAGACTCCAAAGGTTTCTTTTAAATTCTGGGTGAAAGCCTTGCTAAACCCACAATGCTTGCCTTCTGCATGCCTGTAAAATAAGCACCATATGAATGACAACAAGTTCTGCTGCAAGCTTGAGCAATAGCCAGGCATCCCTGAATTGTGGCTGCAATGGCCTCTGAGTCTCTAACTAAGTACTGTGATAACTAAGTACTGTGAACGAAATCCTGGCAAAGCAAATCATACCAAACCAATTTCTTGGCTAGCCAGCAGAATGGATGAGGAAATTCTTTTCAAAGTAGTCATTCACTTTTGCACCCTCGAGTTTATGAAGGAAAAGGTAATTAATGTTGATTCCTGAGATGCCTTCAAAGCACCTTGTTGTCCTGGTGGAAATCACTTGGCTTTTTAAATGCTAATTGTCACCAACACTGCAACAAATCTTTGCCCTGCTTTAGCTTTGCAGGCGCTTCCTTTCTGGGGCACTTTAAAATTTTCAAATAGAAATTTTGCTCCCAATTTTCAGTATAAACCTGGCTAAATGTTTCCAGTGACTCCCACGTCACAGACTGAGTGTTGTGCTGCCTTGAAACTTCCTGTGCCTTATTAATTACTCTAACCCCTTTAAACTCAGTTTCCCACAAAGTCTCAGGACATGAGCAAAATGTACGCAGATTTTCTGCCAGAGCCTAACACCTAAGACCAGAGTCCCTCTGCTAATGGTTTCCTCATTCTCAAATGACATCTTCTGAGTCTGATCTTTACCATCTTTTTGTCAGCATTCTGGTCTTTTTGGCTCTGACTAGTATGTCACATGAAATTTGACTTAGAGCATTTTATGGCTTCTCTTACAGGCATTTCCAAACCTTTCCAAACTCCTCTGCAAACCAGTTTGACAGTGTTCTTAATCACATGGCCAAGCTAAGTCTCTGCAATGACTCCACTTCTCCTGTACCAAAAACTGCCTTCTTGCTGCTGAGAGTAAATATCTGACACCAACAAAATAAAGGAAGTGATGTTTATTTTGGCTCACTTTTTAAACTAGAGATTTCTGTCCATGGTTATCTGGTTTCACAGCAGAAGCAGGCTGGGGGAAAGACCTGCTACTGGGAAAATCTGCTTACACTATGGCAGCCAGGAAGCAGAGATCAACTGAGGAACAGGGAAGGATGGCGTATTTTACCGGCTCACACCCCAAGCAGTGATCTGCCTCTTCTCACCAAACCCTGCTTCCTAACATCACATTTAGTTCACGTGATTCAATGACCTCGCAAAAGCCCCACCTATGAGTGCTTGAGGCTCTAGTGGGACATCGAAACATTAATCAGATCAATGTCTTCCCTATTTCTCTTCTACATCCATGATGTCTTCTGCTATGCAAATAGATATTTGCTAGTGTTATGCTCCTAACATCTTTCTAGCCCTATACTTACTGTGAATTGAGGAGTTGAGCTGAGTAACTTACTCTGTTGTAATATTCAGAGAATATACTTAAGCAGGCACAAATAATTCCTGGTGAGAATTATTTGCTCACAAGAAGCAGGCATTCTGTTTAGCTCCCCCAAAGGTACACTTTATTGACAGAAGAGGAGGGTCCTTTTATTCCAGTGTGTTCTGAGATTAGGTAGGTAATTTTTCTTAATTTTGAAAGTCAGGATTAACAAATTGGTTTTGTTTATAGAACAAGATTGGTGTTAATCAGTAACAAAGATGCTATTTAGGTTAATTTGGTCAATTACTCTTAATTTATCAGCCTGGTCAAAACCTCAGTATGGAAAAGACATACACATCTTTAAGAATAGTTTATAAGCTAGAATATGCTTGATTGTTTCTTATGAAGAAGCCAAAAAAAATAACAAAAGGAAATCCACAATTCAGATACTGAAATTATCAGATTTAACATATGATAGACTTGAAAATATGATGTTTCTGGTTAATACAAGAAAAGAGAATGTAATGAAAACATGAAACTACCAAAACTAATGTTTTAAAAAGTAACAAAGTAATTCATTTTAGGAGCAGCAAACCTCCACTAAAGGAGAGTGTAAAATACATAATTCAGCCCAAAGGAAACTCATCTATAAAGAAAGTATTGAGACATCATTAGAAATAGTGAGTCAACAAATTAGTAAACTTTTAAAGTATCTAAACAACTATTAGCTGCATAAACAAAAATCATGCCCATTTATGGGGTTAAAATTAAAGTATATCTAAAATCTGGAAATATAGCATCTTAGAAAGGGTGATATTCTATAGTCTTGAATTACTAAGAGAAGTGTGAAAAGGTTGAATAACTGTAGACTTTGCTAAATATGTGTTACCTTTTGTGTAAATAAACATGAAATCCCTAAAGCCCCCAATCTATCCAAAATAAAGCAATAATGTAGGAAAGAAAAATACCAATGAAAAAGCATGTTAAATACAAGTCAATACATCAGGTGGCAGAAATAAATCTTACTCATATAGGTGATTACTATAAATTTAAATGGATTAAATGAGCCAGTTAAAAGACAATGATTGCAAACTGCATCGATAATAAAATTCAGCCAAGCTTGGTGGTGCACATATATAATCCCAGCACTTGGGAGGCTGAGGCAGGAGGACAATTGAGTGTTTGAGGCCAGCCTGGACTATATAGTGAGTTCAGAACCAGGTTGAATTACATAACAGGACTGTGACTAAAAGAATTTAAAAAATAAAATGTAACTTACAGTATTTAAAGGACATATGAGATTTTTAATTCCATAAGAAGGCTAAAATTAATAAATGACAAAGGTTATATTAGGCAAATTCTAACCAAACGAGAACTAATATATCAATCTGGAAGAGATAATAATACATGAGTATTTGAAAAGCACAACTAAAAGTCATTATCTCATGGACTTGGCAATTGTAAAGTAAACATATTTTCAACCACACAGAGAAATTTACAAAAATAGACTGCGAACTACATTATAAAAGAGCACTGAATTTTATAAATAAACATAGTGGTGATTACATTATTTCATCATAAATCAATTAAATTAGAAATTTGAAGGCATTAAAAGCTTAAACAAATGGATATGAGTGGAAATGCTTAATGTCAAAATGACAATTGTACATCAAAATCTACATTTAACGTAATCAAAAATTCACAATGTGTGTGCATGTGTGAGCATAACTTGAGAATCTGATTCTTAGATTCACATAGAAGAAAAAAGGACAGCTATAACCAAGCCCTAATGATCAAGAACAAGATGTAAAGATCATAAATAACTCAACAACAACCCAGTGAGCACTGTTAAAGGATAGCAAGATAGTACTTCAAGCAGTAAAGTCCTTCCAAAACTAGATCATCATATACTTAGAAATGATTTATGATGGAGCTGGTTTTGGAGATCAATGGTTAATGTATAGAATACTCAACAAATTATGATTGGTCAATAGATTATGCATTGAGAAAATTTAACTTGTGTCATAAACTTAGTAAGTTTTAGATGTATTAAAGGTAAACATGCAAAGCAAACTTAAAAATTTTTGTAAGATGACTTATAAATATGTTTATGACCTCAATATAAGGAAGGATTTAGTAAATAAAACACTGTGCAAATGAGAAGGAACTTGCCTAGGTAAAATTAAGATACCATAATAAAAATTAAATGATAAGAAACAAATTTGGAACAGATACAACACTAAGAATAAAGTAAACATTTTAATAAAAGTGAAGCAATAAATTACAAAATTATCCTATAGAAGAGGAACACAAGAGGCCAATGCACATTGAAAAATATATACAAGAAAAAGTACATACTACAGGACTAGGCAATTCGACTCCTATCACTATTCACTGGAGAAGCCCCTTACACCTATTCACCAGAAATTTGGTATAGAACTGTTTGAAGTAGGAAAACAATAAGAGCTTTAAAGAAGAAACAAAAGAAATTCTGAAAATAGTTCAAGGGAGGAATACAAAAACAAATGTCTGAAAACAGGAGAAAGGAAAAACATTATGTGACATATTATAGAATGGGGCCATGTACCGCTCATAAAAATGAGCCATAGTTATAGACATCAACAAGAAGGTAATATACACTCAAACTAAAAAGATAAGGTCAAGTAAAAACAGCAAAAAGAAAATGCCAAAACTAGACCAAAACAAAACAAAAAAAACAAATCTCAGAGGATCACTCAACATATGATTCCATCTATATTAAATTGAACAGCACACAAAGTTAGACAACATATTAATTTTGGATAGAAACATGTTTTCAGAATTCAATAGGAGCCGGTATGGTAGCATACACTTTGTAATCCCAGCAATTGGGCAGCTGAGGCAGGTGGATCTCTGTGAGCTGGAGGATAGCCTGGGTTACAAAGTGAGTTCAAGGCCAGCCTGAACTATATAGTGAAACCTTGTCTCAAAAAGAAAACACTGAATGGGAATGTTGAACAAAAAAGCAATCCAGTCATTTTTGCAAGAAGAATGAAAATTTAGAAGGCACACAGCAGGGAGCTTCAATATTCAGTCAATGTTAATATCACAAACTAAGCAATGAAAACAGAGATTGAATGAATTTTTGTTTCCTGTGGGTTTGTATGTACAAATCCTTTTTCATTAATGCATTTTCCATTTAGGTTTATAGCAGAATTTTTTTTTTTGTGCGGTACTGGGGATCGAACTCAGGACCCTGCGCTTGCTAGGCAAGCGCTTATTCCACTGAGCTATATCCCCAGCCCTACAGCAGAATTAATTGGGATTTACAGAGGTCTCATATATTCACTGTACCCCCACATGTACAATCTCTCACTGTGTATATTCTCCACATCTCCCAGGGCAGGAGTATATTGGTTACAGTTGTTGTACCTATACTGATATATTGTTATCACCTATAGTTCATAGCTAGTGTGAGGTTCAATCTTTCTATTGTTTATTTTATGGATTTGAATAAAGGTATAATGACATATATCCACCATTATAGTACTATACAGAGTAGATCATTGCCCAAAAGAAAATACTAGGTATTTTCTAGTATAGAAATACTAGGAATAAATGCGCTCCATTTATTCTATCCTCTTCTCTTCGAACTCCTGGAAATCAGTAATCTTTGTAATGTCTCCATAGTTTTGATTTTTCCAGAATGTCATGGAGTTAGAATCAGACAGTATAGTCTGTTTCAGATTGGCTTCTTTCACACAGGTGTATGGATTTAGGTTTCCTCCATGCTTTTTTTCATGGCTCAATAACGCAATGCATTTTAGTTCTGAGTAATATTGCATTGTCTGAATGTACTACAGCTTATTAATCCATTCATCTACTAAATGACATCATCATTTCTTCCATGCTTCGGCAGTTCTGGATAAAACTGCTTTAAAAGCCCACAAGCAGGTTTTGAGTGGATGTCCTTTCAGTTCATTTGGGTAAATAGGAAGGACTGTGAGGGCTGGGGTGTACAGTTAGGGTGTGCTTTACTTTTTAAGAGACTACCAAATTGTCTACCAAAGCCGCTGTACTACTTTGCATTCAATAAATAATGAATGATGTTTCCTGTCGGTCCAAATTCTCACCAACAGAGTTGTACAGTGATTACTTTGCACAGCTCAATGACATGATATAGAGCCTGTTGTCATATGGTTACCTGCCATCCATATTTCTTCTTTACTGAGATAACTCAGAGGTTTTGCCCACTTTTAAACTTGCTGTTCATTTCTTATTGAGCTTTAAGGGTCTTTTGTAAATTTTGGGTAATATCTTAGGTCATATATTGCTTTTACAAATACTTCCTCCCAAAATATGCTTGGGATTTCATTTTCTTGACATCGTCTTTCACACCATAGAATTTCTTATGTATAGTTTTAATGTTTTCAATTTATCACTGACAGCAATTTTAAAAAGAATTCCCTTCTTAGAACTGCATTTTAGAATTTTAATTTATTTCATGATCATTATTTCTCAACATCTTGTGAGGACTGTAAAAAAGTGATAACATGACTATGAATTGTTTATAGCTTGTCTTTTATCACAATGCACATACTATACTTCATTTTAATTTTATGAAACCTCCAGTTTTCTGTTGTGCTATCTTGGTGTTTTGGCATAGAATAATGTTTTTTACAAGGAGTAGGGGTGCACAGAAGTTATCTTTACAGCTAAACATAACCTGGCAGCACAATATATTAGCAGGCTAAATTGCTTAGGTCTACAGTGAATTGTATAAACATTCACTCTAGGAAAGTATTGCTGTTTCACAAAGTCTCAAACATCTTACCACTGATATTATTTGAATTCACAATTTTTCCTTAGTGTATCCCTGTGAAGAACAGAATTTCTGAATGGCTTATTCTGAATATCAAAAGAAATAAAAGTTGCAGGTAAAGCCAAGATATTTTTTTCTCCTTACCTTTGAGTAGCGTAATAAAACATTCAAACAGGTAGGTTCTCTGCATTCTATACATGCAGATTTCCATGGATGAAGTACTTCCTCTGCAAGTCGACCAACTGGCTGTCAGCTCCAATGTCAGTCCCTTCAAACTCAGTGTTTCCATACTAAACTCGGACCTAGCGTGACCATCTCCTTCACGGTTCAGGAGCCAGCACAGAGCAGAGCTGGGTCTCTCCCTAATGAAGCCACTGACAGTGTCCAATTGTTCATAATTACGTGTAGACAACTGTCCTCTTGGATCTCAGCAGGGGCAGAGAGATGGATTTCTACCAGTGTTAGAACATAAAGCACAGTTCCTTATTTTTTTAAACCACCCAGCTATCAGGTTGGACAACATATCATTACTTAGCTTTTGGGCAACAAACTGTTCCAAAATCTGTATTTTGTCCAAAGTTGCATAGCCAAAGAGAGAGTTTGTTCCTTTGTTTGTTTTGCTGCTTCTGTATTTGCTAGTTTTAGGAAAATAAGTATAAAGTCTGTGCTCTTGAAAACATGCAGCTTTTGCCTTCAGTATAAAGTCGCCATTAGTTGAATCAACCCCATTTTAGAAAGCAGTCATTGCAGCTTCCTCAATATTGTTTGTGGATGTGTCATGTTCAAAGTAATCAGAACACTGAAACACCTGTGGTTCGTGCCACTGGATTTTTTTGGGTCAGAAACATAACCAGCCTTTTTCTTAAGGGAAATATGTGTCTCTGTAAGTTAGATACAAATTAAGCTTTAAGTTGACATAAGGTTTGGATTTTTATCAATTAGTTAGTTTGGCAAGATTGGAATTGGCTCAAAGTACTAGTTTCCTCTGATCTCATTGAAGAACTTTGAGCTTATAATTTGTATCCAGTTGTGATCTCACCATGCTAGTTTGATAAATCAGAACAATATCCTGTTTGGCTTCCTCCTAGGCCAGCCCCACATGCCACCTGTCCCTCTTCTAGGCCTTAGGGCCTCGCCACTGTGGAGAACTGTAAAAAGTTCCAACATCAGGCACCACCTGCAACACTGCAAGGCCTATTGGCTCAATTTTTCTGTTTTAGTTGTTGATAATCCAAGGTTCAACTGCACTGTATTGAAAAAATGAAAGAATGTTTTGCTGGACAGTTTTCTGGCAGTGTGATTTTTACTAACAGAACAAAGGAGAGTAAACTTTTTGTCTTCATCATTGCTGTTTTTAATGAAGTTTTATTTCATTGTTCTATTTTGTCTTCCCTTCAGAAAGACAGACAAGCAGCCATTCTGTGTGTGTATGTGAATGCATGCACTGTAGTAATTATATTAGGTTTTATTACAAAAAGATGGTGATAGATTTGATTACTTTTCAACAAATATTCATTTTGCACTTCCTGTATTTCTCAAAGAAAAAAATATTTCCTTGTTCCATTAATGTCAGACTTTCTATTCATGTAACTTACTTTGCCTGATGGAATGTGACTGAAAATGACAGTGCGCTGGTTCTGGGACTAGCCGTAAGAAGTACTGTCTTTCTGTTTGGCCTCCTGGGAACTTCTAACTTCTGCAGTGAGAAAAGCATACTTCAAATGGCTGCGGATCTTCCAAACCAATAAATGTGGCAAAATCTTAAATTTGACACAAAGCCTAAAACAAAGCCACTCTAGCTAAACTTCCTGCCCAGCGGCAAGAAATGAATGCTGTTAAAAATTATGAAGTTAAGAGTGCTTTGTCATGTAACATTGTGTGGCAATATCTGATGAATGCAAACATCATCTCAAATTTTAAAAGCATCTTAATTGCTGCATAAGGGATGTACCATGCCATGTATCCCTTGGAAAGATGTAGTTCATTGGTTTTGATTCATTCATAACATACTGTGACTCCCATCACAACTGAAGTTTAGAACACTCTCATCAATCCATAGAGAAACAGTGAACCCACGATCATTTCTCCTCATCCTCACTTCCAAATTCAGGAACCCATTTTCCTACTTTGTATCTCATAAATTCTCCTATTATAGGTTTTTGGTTTTTTTCCCTTCAGTACTAGCAATTGAACCCTGTGGCACTCTATGGTGGGCTGCATCCCCAGCTCATTTTATTTTATTTTGAGATAAATTTTCACTAAGTTATAGCACTTCATGAACAGGCATGCTCTTTTGTGACAGGTTTCTTTCACTTAGTACAATACTTTTAAAGTATATCTATGTTGCAGCAAGTATAAGTACTTTATTCAGTTTAATCCTTAAATGATATTCTATTGTATGGATATGCCATATTTTATTTAATCATACCTTAAAATTTCACTTAATCTGTTGAATGATATTTACACAAAATACAAAGAATACTAATAAAAGATTGTACCATATACCATTCTAAGGAACATTTTTTAAAAGCACTATCTGAGACAGACCAGTATTCTTTTTATGTAGTAAGAAAGAGAGACACACACACAGACAACCAGCCAGACAGCGACAGAGACAGAGAGACAGAGACAGAAAGGGGGACAGAGATAGAGACAGAGAGAACTTATTTTGCAAAACTTTGTTGTCCTAGACGAGCTATATATGTTAGCATCCTAACATTTTCTTGAATAACTTAGAATTCTGTCAAACAGAATAACTTAGTGTTGTAGCATTAACAAATAAACGTTTAGTTAACTCTTCTATAATGTCATTAAATTGTTATTCTGTAGATTTTCTCTGAGTTTTTGAGGAGATTTAGATAGTAGGATTATTCTTCATTTTAAGGTTATCGTAAATACCCGGAGAGCTTTTCAATTCCTCCATGGTAAAAGCTTACTCTGATATTTACACTATGGTATTGTGATGGAAAAGATACTTAATTAGAAATAATAGGGACAATTCTCGTTTTATTTCTTATTATATGGCTGAGGGTGGGTATATATGTGCTTACAATTCCAAAACAATGTTGGCATTTATTTGATGCTTTTTGTGTGTCTGTTAACAATTTTTCCTGCACTTGCCATGTATTTTCCCATTTATTTCTCCTAAAAAACCTACATGTCCATTTAATATTTATACTTCAAAGATGAAACTGAGACCAAGATTAAGTAATCTAAGTTTAAGACCTTTTGCTTAGAAATTGACTCTCAACCAAAGACTAGTTGTAACTGCCACAAATGTCTCTCATTTGTCAGTGATTAATCTGTGAAATTTATATCATATTACTATGAGTTTCACAGTAGGATGTGTCAGTATGTATTAATTATATAGAAAAACTACAGAGCAAGGAATAGACAGACACTGGTCAGGTTCAGTGAAGCCTTTTTCGAGGTATGTGCAGGGGAGGGAAAGGATATAAAACAAATTACCCATTTCTTTTTTAACTTTTAATTTTTAAATTTTTATTTTAAAGATAAATGAATAAAAACATATTAATAAACACACAGATATAAGTAAAACAACATAAAAAATAAAAGCAGTACAGAATTTCAGACAAGGTGATAGGGAATTAACAATGATGTTGTATTATATTGGTAATACAATTTGATTATGGGTGCATATACATCGCTGTGATATGATATTTTTAGTTCTTCTGGAAAAATACCCCAAAGAGAAACAGCTGGGTTGAATGGGACTCTTACCTCAGTTTAGTGAGGAATCTCCAGACTGACCTCCACAGTAGCTACACCAGTCTACACTCCCACCAACAGTGGAGAAGGGTTCCTTTTTCCCCACAGCTCTACAGGATTTGTTACTGGTTGATTTCTTGATGCTAGCCATTCCTTCTGGGGTGAGATGGAATCTCAGTATTGTCTTAATTTGCATTTTTTCATGTATTATTTTGCCATTGGTATTTCTTTACCTGAGACGTGTGTATTCATCTCAGATGCCCAGTTTTGTATTGGGGCTTTAAATTTAGGGGGCCTGATATTTTAATCTTTTATATGTTCTAGATAGAAGTCCTTCGTCCAAGGGACAGTTTTATAGCTAAATTTTTTCCCAGTTTGTGGATTTTCTTTTGCTCCTAGACAACTCTATCAAAAGAAGGAAAGAAAAAATTCAAATTCATACAATAAGTTAAGGAAAGGGTGAAATCACTACTGATTCTATAGAAATTCAGAAGACCATCAATACCCACTTTGAAAATCTTTACTCACATAGGGTGGAAAACACAGAATAAATGAATAGATTTCTACATACTCATGAATTATCAAAGTTAAATCAAGATATAAAAATTCTGAATAACCTGATATCAATTAATGAAATTGAAAAAGTGATTAGAATTCTGCCAACAAAGAAAAGCCCAGATCCCGACAGATTCACAGTTGAATTCTACAAGAAATTCAGAGAAAATTTAATACCAACACTCCTCAGACTCCTCAATGAAATTGAAAAGGGATCAATTTCCCCTAAGTAATTTGTGGAGGCAAGCATTATACTGATACCAAAATCAGAGAAATACCCAACCAGAAAAAGGGAACTATAGACCAATTTCTCTAATGAACATTGTTGCAAAAATACTCAATAAAATACTAGAAAACTGAATGCAACAAATCTTAAAGAAGATTATACATCATGACCAAGTGAGATTCACCCCTGGGATGGAGGGATGGTTCAATGTATGCAAATCAATAAAGGTAATACACTATATCAGTAGAGCTAAAGACAAAAACTACATGATAATCTCAATAAGTACAGAAATTACTCATTCCTTCAATCATTTTTTTGTATTGTCTAAACTAATCAAGGGTCTCATCAATTTAGCTCCCATAGAGTTCACAAAAAAATGGCAAATTCACCATTTGGGATATATTTTGGGCAGTTATCTCTTCTGAATGCTCTTCTGGGTTCCTTTTCTTTTTCTTTTTCTTTTTTTTTTTTCCTAATTTGCTTTCTTTCTCTCCAATTTATCCAGCAGTTATGTAATATATGATGCATTGTTCTTGAACTGAATTTCATGCAAAGCCACTTCTAAAGAAAATGACCTCCTCTAAGCATGAACTTTGTTATTATGCAGAAAGAATAGTTTGTGGTCACTTTTCTCAGAAAATGGTGGTTGGTCTTCTGGGTATTTAGCACTTGTCAGTTCCTCTCTGATGTAAGTACTTCTGGGAAAATGTAAAGCATTACATTAAATAGAAGATTAGAGCATCCTTGTCTTTTTAGTATAATGAAATCATAATCTCAGAGAAGTCCAATGTAAAGTATAGCCTTTATGTGTAGGAGGAAAATAATAAAATGTGTAATTTTTGAAGATTATGCAGTGAGAATATATCTTTAAGTTTTAAAAACTGTTAGCCAATACTCTGGTTAGAGGGACAACATGACACAGGGAGAATGAGGACTTTCCTAGGGCTGAGTCCCTCCTTTCCCTCCTCTACATATGAATTACCTATTTATTTCTACTTTGGCGAATAGCTTGGGATTTTGTAGAGATAAGTGGAAAAACAGTAGTTACTCGGGCAATAAAAGGAAATAAATTAATGAGATCAGGTAAGGATAAGTATAAATTTTAATATAAAAAGACAACCTAAAGGGGAGAAGGAAAACAAACTTTGTGACAAGAGAAGGTTGATGATTTGGGGTTGGAGGAGTGATGGCAGGGTTAGGGAGCACAGTCATCCCTTCATAAATACTCATGGATGATTAATACCAAGATCTTACTGGAATATGAATATTTATCAATGCACACATCTCATATAAAATGGTGTCATAGTTGCATACTCTCCCATATTCTGAAATCTCTGGATTACTTATGATACTTAATACAGTGTAAATATTGAAGAAATAGTTGTTATATTGCATTTTTAAGGAAATGATAAGAAAGAATATACATTTTCAATATATATTAAATATTTTGAATTATTTTCCATCTGCAATTGGTGGAATTCATGGATTTCGGTCCCTGGATATTGGATGCCAACGTAACTGTAATTGAAAATTTGTAGAATCACTGCCGTAGTTTCCTAAAGTGATTTACCTGACGTTAGTTGCCCTCTAGTTCCAACCCATCTTCCCTACAGCCAAAAACTGATCTGTCTTACATGTCAAAAAAATTTAATTGTGTCTCATCACTGAGTTCAGAATAAAACTATTTTCCTTAGTTTGTCTATCTGTTTACTGTTATGACTAACATTTCCTTCTGCAAATAATATTCTCTAAATCTACAGTATTGCCACTCTACCTAGTACATCTTGCTTTTTCACGTTTGAAAATGTATTAGGTACTGAATGCTGCAGATGCTTCTTTACACCTTTATTTGGGAATTACAGCTTGCTAAAAATTCCTACCTGTTCACTGATATTCAGAATTCCTCTTTTCTTCTTATCCAACCATTTGGGAGCACATACTGGAAAAATTATTGGAAGAATCCAGGGGATGAAACACAAGTAAAACATGTTCTCTCTTTGTAGCTCACTCAAAATGGGAAATCACCTTTTACTGTGCTATCTATATCTTGTGCTTTTTGAAGACTGATTTCAAGTATCAAACAACTCACTGGTATCTTGAACTTCAAAAATGTAACAGGAAATTTGAAAACCAAACAAATCTTTGATTGCATTTATATATTCATCTTACAGAATTTTAATTGTATATTAAAATTTTAATTCCATTGATTATCTAGTAAGAGAAAATAAAGTAGTGTGGATGAGTTCATGTTAAGGGTTTCAAAATATAACATAAGTAACATTAATTCAGACAGTGAAAATTTCTGGTTAAGACACTGCATATATAGTATATACTCAGGTGTTAACAAGTGCTGTGGGCCAATTCAAAAGAATTTTTAAAAATATCCTGGTATACAGCTTATAATATGTTTATATTATTGGGTGAAAGTGTTCAAGAGTTATGCTTGATAAGGCAGTGACAGAGTCCTTCTACTACATATTCTTTCAAATAGAACTTCCTCTCTGTAGTTAGATGAGGGCTATGGCCTACAAGAAGATCTCTGTTTTTCAAGTGTATTTAAAAAGCTTTTAGAGCAGAAACATGTCTTATTCACTCATTCTATTTTTTACATCTGACAGAATATATAGCACATATTAATTTGTTGAGTGAAAAAATCAATAAATGCATTTACACATGAATAATGAATAAATGAACACAGTATGTCTTTAATAATTATATCTCTTTTCTGAGAACTGTCTTTCTTAAGAAATAAACCATAATTATGCATAGGGATTACTCTGAGCTTTTGTTTCCATATTGTCAATTTTTTGAGTAAATGCAACGGTTGGTCTAGAGATTAGGAATGTCCTAAGGCATAATTCCAAAACAATGATTATTGTCGTGTGTGTGTGTGTGTGTGTGTGTGTGTGTGTACACGTGTATGTGTGTGCTCCCCAGTGCCTGCTGATGGGTTTGTAAATAAAACAAAAATAAATAAATAAATAAATAAATAAAACGGCACCAGCAGTTTTACTACTTGAAAGTAATGGCTAATCAATAGCAAGGTGATGAGCACTGCTAAGGCATCAGCATATCAGGCTCAACAAAGGGAAACCCACAGCTTAGCAGTAACCACATTTTCTGGAGTTTTGCCATGGATAACTAAATGAGGAAATTATTTTCATTTCAAAAACATATGCATTATTTCAAAAAATACGAATTCATTTTGAGTTACACAATTTTTGTAAAATCTTAATCTGGCCCTGCCGACACAGCAGGTTTCTGCAATGGGACAAGCAAATCTGACTCCTAGCAAAGATTCTTCTCACCTAGACACCTCAGAAAATGACCCACTTAGTTAAAGTGTTTGCAAGTGCCACAGCTTTTCAGTAAAAAAGACGAACTCTGGCAGGCATTCTCTTGGTCTTGAGTACTGGAGACAGGAGATGATAAAGAGCCACAAAGCAAGGAGAAATATAGATATTTCTGTAGTTGTATATGTATATGTTCAGAAAACTTCAAATTAACAGTTATGCTGAACAATTGCACAAAGAATGGAGGAAAGATCCTGTACACGTTGATTTCTGAATGTCTCCTTGCATTTTTCAATATGCAACCCTAACTGCAACTTCAATGCCCAGGACCTGTTTGCATATTTTCTTCTTCCTTTTATTTTCTTTTGATAATTTTCCCCAAAGATTTTCCCCTTGCAAGTAAAGGGGCTTAATTATTTCTATAAGGGAAAGATTACAGTTCCCAGGAGCAGATTTTTTTTCTGTTTAAAAATTGTTGTAGGTATAATAAAATCCAAGTGATTCATGACCAGTGGAGCTGTACTTAGAAATATCCGAATGAAGATTTACGGATGAGAAATATGTAAAAGGATACATTTTTAAGAATGTGTTATTATTGGCTGCTAATATCCAGGTCAGGGCCAGAGAGAATAAATTAGTGGGGTAAAGCCATAACAAAATAGCTGATGCTCATGCAGGTTTTTGTTTTTGTTTTTGTTTTGTTTGTTTATGCAGTTTCCATTGCACCAGTTTAAGACACTTTGGGTCAAGTTATGTAACAGCTACCCAGAGAGTTTCATTTTGTTGTAGTCACAGCAATTTAGATATGCTTTGCATGTAGTCCAGTTTTACTTGCTGTCTGAAAAGAGTGAAGCTAATCTTTTTAGGTTTTTTATATCCACATTATACTATACTCTGTTTTATAAATTCTGACCTTTATTATTTTGGATGGCCCACTCTAACTTTTACTGTGTAATATTTTAGAACTGGCTTCTTTACTTAGAAAAACAAGAACATAAATTTCTGCATGCATTTTCTGGAGATTGGTTTTATCTGATCTCAACACCAAATATCTTCATAAACCCAGCCCATTTTTTCAGGCATGGTTTGGCTACCAAGCCTCAGATGCATAATAACTATGTGAAGAAATTAATCTCTAGGGATTTGAATTAATTCCTTAGGGCTTTCTGACACTAAACATTTATAACATTCTTGCCTTCATGGCTAACCAGCAAGGTCATCTTTACATAGCACTTTTTTCTTTATCTTAGTGTCTATTGGAGAGCTAGAAGACAAACCTAAATTATTACATTTGAATAAGTTGGCTCATTCAATTACATCAAGAGAGGGAAGAAATATAGACTTCGTGATAGTTTTTCTTCAATTTATAAGAGCTGGTTGGGCTTATATGATTTTGACTGTGGCCAAAAGACAAACTAGAATATTGGTTTTCATATGCTTTTAATTTAATTTCACCTCCCAGATGCTGATAGTGATTTTCTTTCTTTGAGTGGTAATATAATATTGAAGAATAGAATTCTAATGGGAATACATGTATGTAATCTAGATAATGCCTAGCATCTATGTGGTTGGTATTTAAGACAATCTTAACACTGTGTCACATCTGAAAGAATGCTGCCTCAAAAAGCATTTGTAGGTGTTTTCAATGCACCATTCAACAGCATCATTAGTCATCTTTTTTCTGTCACCATACTAATTACTCAAAAATCTCTCATTCTCTGACTCCATTCCTTGACTCTAAAGCTGAGTCTGCAGTCACGTATACTTGTTTTTATTTTCTGGTCTTTTTTGAGACAGGGTCTCACTATGCAGTTCAGGCTGGCCTTGAGCTCACTTTGTAGCCAAGGCTGGTCTCGAACTCCCAACGATCCTCCTGCCTCAGCCTCCTAAGGGAGGGCTGGGATTACAGGCATGTGCCATCACACCCTATACTTGTGTCTTTACTCTTTCCCACTCTCTTTCTTACCTTCCTCTCTGGCCGTCCGTGTCTAATCTCTTCCTCAGAGAATCTCCCTGCTATTTCTTTCTTCATAATGTTTTTCTCTTTAAACATGTTACCTTAGGAAAATTTGAAAACATTTGGGAGGAGCAAGAGACTAATTTTGCAAATGACCATGCACAGGTCGCTGAAAATAAACAGTACTTATTCCCTGGAATTTTTTAAAACTGGAGACTATATGTTAGTGAATCTACCTATCTATCTATC
>PVLD010029737.1:0-17681 GCA_004027595.1 Dinomys branickii
AGGCCTTCTTTTTTCCAGTGGGTTTGGTTGACCCCTTTGTCAAATATTAGGTAGCTGAGTGGGTTTTTTGTTGTGGTTGCATCTTCCAGTCTGTTCCATTGATCCTCAGGTCTGTTTTTTAGCCAGTACCAGGTTGATTTTATTACAGTTGCTTTGTAGTATAATTTCAGGTCAGGGATTGTGATTCCACCTGACTTGCGGTTTCTTCCAGCTAGGAATGTCAAGCCGAGCCCAGAAAGAATGGTCTTTGCCGGAGTTTGCTGATCGCCTCCTGCCACCTGCTGGCAAGAAGTTGAGCATACAGGCAAATTCTAGCCCTAGTCAGGCGCACCCCCAAGTTCTGGGATCTTCAGGTTTTATGGAGAGGGGGAGGGCAGCGGAGAGGGGGATGAATGGGAGAGGGGAAAGGGAAAGTGGAAGAAAGACAAGAGAAAATGCAAACCGTCCGTGCTGCAGCTTTCCTGGTGAGTTTTTCCCTCGGCCCCTTACTCTCAGTACAACTACAGATAATGGTCAGTGTGTGTCTAAACCACAGCCAAATAGTTTGTCATATTTTGTGAAGCTAGACATGGTGGCGCAGGACTGTAATACTAGCACGAGGGAAGCTGAGGCAGGAGGATGGCCCCGAGTTCAAGGCCAGCCTGGGTTGTATAGTGAGCTGTCTCAAAAACTAAAAACAAACAAGCGACAGCACAAAAAATTGTGTGACCAGGCGCCTACCGGATGCTGGGCCTCGTGATGCGGGCTGGACTGCAAAATGCGCTCTCAAAAAGTCCGCTGCCGTGCTCTAGAGAAACGCATCAGCGTTTCCTTCAGAATCTACTCCATTATCCTGGAAACCAAGCTACTGTTTCTGTGCAAGGGCAAGCGGGAACACCGAAAGGACACCCAGGATTTGTTGGCGGATTTATCCACGGGCACTGCTCAGGATCATTCCCAAAATATCAGGCCCCGAAGGCCCAGGGAGGGAGGTTTTTATGGAGTTGAAAGGGGGAGGACAGAAGCAGAGTACTTGGCTGTCTTTGATCGGTTCTTACAATATGCATCACAGTGACCATCTAAGCATCACAGCTGCTCTATGAAATCTGAAGAATCGCTGATTAAAAGGAAAGCATGCAGCCGGCCGTAGTGCATGTGTGTAATTGTAGCACTTTGAGAGGCTGAGGGAGGAGGATCACAAGTTGGATTCCCGACTGGGCAACTAAGTAAAGACGTGTCTCAAAATAAAAAATAAAAGGGGGCTGGGGCTGTAGTTCAACTGAAAACCCTGGGTTCAGTCCCTAGTACCACAGACAAACAAGTGTGCAGTGGTCCCTGATACACTGCTCTTGGTACACTAAGGTACCAAGAAATGATAGTGACCATCTATGCATCACAGTGACCAGCTGTGCATCACCATGACCAGCCCTTTCTAAGAGACAGAAGCAACCGGAACTGGAGCAGGAACTATTACCTGGGTAACTAAGAAACTGAAGTGTACTAGGGGGAGGGCATTTTCTGCTACACCCGCACTCACCTTTCCCTTCCTCTGTCAGTGAGTTTGTGCGATTGTTCGCCTTTATGTACGCACACCATGAAGTGAAGGCGCCTAGGGTTTCTTGAACCAAATGTCCTTTCTCTTTCAGATATAACTTCTAAAACTAAACTTTTGGCATAAGCGTGCATTTATGTGATGTTGTAAGAAATGACAGAGAGATTTCATGTTGGGGTATCTGTTCCGGTGTAACTCCCTTACTTCCCTGGACCACATCCTTCATATCCCTACCGCCTGGAGCCACTGATCGGCTCTCCATTTCTATACTGTTTTCACTTCAAGAACCCTACGTAAGCGGAACTTTACAACAGGTAATTTGTGGGGAGTGGCTTTTTCCACTAAGCATAATTCTCTGGAGATTCAGCCCACTTCTGTGAATCAAAAATTTATTTCCTTTTATTATATGGCTGGGCAGTGCTCCACAGCATGGGGACACCACAGTTCATTTATTCGTGTGTCAAAGACGATTTGGTGGTTTACAAGATTTGGCTGTTACATACAAAGCTTCTCCAAACATTGGTGTATGCTTTTTTAGGTGAAAGCAAGTTATTCCTCTAGCATAAATTGCAGGCGTCCTCTGCTGGTCCACATGGCAGTGACATGTTCAGTTTGTAAAGTCTCTAATGAGCTGCTCTCCAGAGGAGCTGTACCACTGTGCATTCCCACCAGCAGTGTCTGCTGCTGGAGCCCCTTGTCTCTGCACCAACATTCCAGGTGGTCACTCTTTTTTCGTTTGTTTTAGCCATTCTGCTCCATGTGTAATAACGACTCATTGTGGTTTTTAATACGTGTTTCCCTAATGGGTCATGATGTTGAATGTCTTTTCATGGGTTTGTCTTCTGTGGATCTTGAGAGAAATCTCTATGCATTTGTTTGCCCACTTTCTAATTAGATTGGGCTTTTTACTGGTAAGTTTGGAGAGGTTTTCTTTAAATATTCTAGACTAGTAGGTAGAATACGTGACTATGTGGATATCTAGAATTGTTGGGTGTGTGATGTACAGGTATTTTTTCCAGTCTGCAATTCATCTTTTCAGGATCCTCTTTCACAGAGCAAATTTTTCATTTTGAAGTTTAATTTATTAATGTTACATTTTATGGATTGCTTTTTTTTTTTTTTAGTCTTTTTGAGACAGGATTTCACTACAAAGTTCAGGTTGGCCTTGAACTTACTTTGTAGCCCAGGCTGGTCTCAAACTCACAGCAATCCTCCTTCCTCAGCCTGCTGAGTGCTGAGATTTACAGGTGTGCAGCACCAAGTCCAGCTTGGACTGCACTTTAGATGTCAAGTCTAGGAACACTTTGCCCAGTCCTATTACTTGAGGATATTCTATTTTTCAAATAATTTTACATTGTACATATATGTCCCTGATTAATTTTGAATGCAAATTTGTATGGGGTGTGAGTTTTAGGGAGAGAATTGTTTGCCTTTCGTTTCTGTCTATGGTCTTGGTCTGACACCACTTGTTAAAAGATCTATCCTGCCCCCATTACACTGCTTTACACCTTTCTGGGGGAAAGGCAGACATGTCTGTGCAGGCTCTTTCTCAGTTCTCTGTTCTGTTCCATGTACCTCTGTGACAATCCCCTCACCAAAACCTTCACTATTATCCTTCTAAGTCTTAAAATTGAGAATGACTCCTCCCACCTTATTCTTATTTTTCAAAATTGTTTTCTTGCTTTTCATTTGACTTTGCATGTAAATTTTAGAACACTCTTATCTAGATTTATAAACAATGACCCTGGGATTTGCACAGGAATTGCATTAAGCTTGTATATCAGTTCCGGGAGAATCGCTGTCTGCCTCGGTGAGTGCTCTAAGCTGTAAACGCGCTGTGCTTCTCTATTTATTTAGACCTTTGATCATCTCCATTTTGTGGTTTTCAACATAAAACTCACGTGCATTCTGCTGTTAGATTTGGACAAAAGTATTTCCCAGTGATTGTAAATCACATTGTACTTTTAATTTTAGTGTCCATGTGTTCATTCTTAAATATAGGCACATAATTAATTTTTATGTTTCTTTTATATCCTGTGACCTACTTACTGGGCTTGTGTATTTCACAGACCTTTTCTTTATAAAGTCCCTTGGATTTTCTATATAGACAAACATGGCATTGGCAAATAGGGTTTTTTTTTTTTAATATTCCTTTCTGGACCATTTGCCTTTCATTTCCTTTTCTTACCTTAATTCACCAGCTGGAACTTCCAGTATTACTTCAAATAAGAGCCACACAGACGGCTGTGTGCTGCCTTATCGTGGATCTTGTGGTAACACTGCATGCTTTTTCCTCTCTAAGTGTAGTATGAGGTACAAGTTTGTTTTACTCAGTCACTAGGTTTTTTTGTTTGTTTTGTTTCTGAGAACTTTTTCAACTTTCCTTCTTTCTGCTTTTTTCTTTTCGTTGATTTTCAAACACTGAACCAATTAAAATATTGTTGTTCCTTATGTCATATAATTCCGCCTACACATTGCTGAATTATACTGCTCATATTTCTGTGTCTATATCCATGAGGAATAAATATTGATCTTTGATTTTGTTTTTGTAGGGTTTTTTTTTTTTTTTTTGGTACTCAGGACCTTGTGTTTGCAAGGCAGGTGCTTGTGCCACTGAGCTATAATCCCGGCCCTTCATTTTTGTACTATTTTTGTCTGGGTTTGGCACAAGAGTAATTCTAGCATCACAAAATGAATTGAGCAGTGTTTCCTCCACTTCTGTTTCCTGGAAGATACTAGGTAGAAATGGCCTTCATTCTTTAAACATTTGGTAGATTCTCCAGGGAAATCACCCAGGCCTGAAGAGTTCTTTCTCAGGAAGTTTTTAGTCACTAATTCAAATTCCTTCCAGGTTACCTATTTCAAACTGAGTGGGTTGCAGGGGATTGTGCTTTTCAGGGGATCAGTGGTTGCATCCGAGTCACTGAAGCGACACATGTGGCGCTGTTTGTCGCATCCCTAAGCCCGTAGGGTGCAGATGTGGACGTTTTTACAAATGAAGCTTAACATCACTCTCGGCCACAGTCTCATTACGATGCACTTTCCCCAGACTTGCTCAGCACACTCTCTGTCACAGCAGTGGCAAGGCTTGTTATTGTACACTCATCTTTAAAAACCATCCGACCATTCAAGGTACTGATTTTAAAAGTATTTGTCAGTAATATTCTACTGAACCATTTATTACAGGAAAGCTCAGCAAATTTTGAACAAGTGAGTTTTCTTTTTAATGTTTGTTAAAGAAAAGTACAAAATTCATCTTTAAGTACAACAAATCTTTTAAGCACTTTGCTATGAGCAACCCAAAAACCCCTCTCCCTCATCATTTCTTTTGCAAAATACTGTAAAGTTTCTATGATTTAGAGGCCCCATCTTCGTAATGTTACCACTGGTGACACGCTGTAACGCAGACTGTTCAGCAAGGTGACCCCTTGCTGGTGAGGGGACAGACGGTGAGGTGCCACTGTCAGGCCTCAGCACGGCAGATGCACCCTCCCCTGGGTTTGAAAGCTGTCGGCCCATTGCTGTCTGGCCATGGGCCAAGACAGGTATAAAGGCCACCCAGAAGGCAAACAATGCACATGGTCAGTCTCATTTCTAATTATTAAGATAAGCAGTGAAACAACACCACATTTCTTGTGCCTCCTTGCTGCTTCCTAGCGATTGCCAAGTGTTCCTGCATTGTGACTGCCCTGTACAGACCACTGCCCATGCTAGTACGGAGCTTACAGTGTGCCAGCCGAGCCCCTCCCCACCCTGCTGTCACCACTCTGGATTTCTAGGCTTCTAAAGAGCAAGAGCTTTACCTCGTTTTCCCCACCCCTCCCTCACACCCAGCACAGGGGAGGCAAAGCTCAGTTGCTTCATGACATCCAGTTCCTGAGCTGCCGAAATGAGGCTCCAAGGCACAAGTAACAGTGGAAATGAGCACTGAGCCCCGAAATGCACAGGTGCTCTGGGAGACCTGGCTGGGCACAGCTCAGATAGGAACACAGCCCGGACCCTGCTTGTGAAACGTCTTGATGCCCTGGGGTAGGGAATGTGTAGACAAGAGAGTCTGTAACCGAGGGTAGGATGAAGGAAGAGCAGCTAGAGACACACAGCAGAGGGCTGTGACAGGCTCTGGCTCGGGCTGACTGGAATCAAGCAAGGCTTACCCGCAAGGAGCATTCTTTTTGGTGGTGCACACTTTTGTACTACTGCAGCAAGAGTAAAAGATCAAAAGAACACCAAGAGCTGGACTTTGGAGATGTCATCCAAGAAGAGGGCCTAGGAGGGTATGGCGGATTAACAACTGGTGGGCAACTTATAACCCCCCGCTGAACTGAGTTAGCATGGTGCTGGGCGTGGGAGACCACCTGAGGGTTGTTGCTGGCAGCATAAGGGGGAGAACTGGAGAAGGACTGAGGCTGTTAGGATGAGAGAGGCTGTTGGGAACTGAGAGAGGCTGTAAGGAGCTGTTGGTTCTTTTGTTTTGTTTTGTTTTGTTTTTTTGGCGGTACTGGGGATCAAACTCAGGACCCTGTGCTTGCTAGGCAAGCACTTATTCCACTGAGCTATATCCCCAGCCCCTAGCTGTTGGTTCTTTTGGAGGAGCTCATCATGTTGGCTTTCCTGATTAACTTGGCTGTTTTCATCTTCCATGGAGCTCAGGACCTCGCTGGCACTGAGAATGGCTGTGGTTCACTGGGGGGGTGCTATGAGCCTCACTATGAGCATTGCTTCCTGGCTCCAGAGGGGAAGATGGTGCACCGCTCAGCCTCCTGGAGAAGCTTGTCACGTCGGCTTTCACGATGGGAACTCAGCTGTCATTATCGGAGGAGCTCAGACCTCACTGTTGCTGAGGGTGGCTGTGGTACTTATCAGCGACACGCTGGTTCTTAACTTTGTGCGTTGCTTCCTGGCTCCAGTGCAGATCCCTCAGCCTGCTAACACAGATCCTTCATCTCGCTGGCACAGACTTTCTAGATTCCACCACTGACCTTTGGGCCTTCATAGCGCAGATGTGAAATAGGCCTGCATGAGATACTGTTATGAGCTCTAGGTCTTCAGCTGGACTCATGCAGGACATTTCTGAGGGATCCAGGCCCTCAGCTAGATTCCTTGGTCTTAGTGTGTGGACAGATTTCCTGCACTTGGGGGCTGGGGATATAGCTCAGTGGAATAAGCACCTGCCTAGCAAGCGCAGGGTCCTGAGTTTGATCCCCAGTATCGCCAAAAAAAGAAAAAAACATATTTCCTACACTCGTGCATATGATTCTTTGGGTGACTATTATAAATAATCTTATGAAGCATGCATGCTGTAATATATGTTTCCCTTGCAAAAACCAATACAAAATGGGTCCTGGGAGAGTGGGGCTATTGTTGTGATGTATCATATTGTTCACCTTGCAAAAAAACCCCAGACCAACACAGAGGGGGAGGTACAGACAGATGAAGAAGGGCCTGCCGTGTCTCTTTCAAGGACATACAAAAATCCAGAGGTAGTAGGCCAGGATGTCACAGTGGCACCACCCGTAGTATCCCCGACACATACACAGGGCTTTTAATAGAAATTCTTACCCAGTGGAGGGAACAGTGACTAGATACGGCTTCACAGATGTCCCTCTCCCTCCTACACCCTGCCTTCAGGTCCACACCCTAACTGTGAGGGTCAGGTGAGTGGTTTGGCGTTAAGGTGTGATGAAATGGGCTCCCTTGGGTGGGCCCCATGTCCACTTATGGAGAATAGAGACAAAGTTAGAAAAGAAGAAGAAGCCAGCCGTGGTGGTGCATGCCTGTAATCCCAGCACTTGGGAGGCTGAGGCAGGAGGATTGCTACAAGTTCGAGGCCAGCCTGGGCTACAAAGTGAGTTTAAGGACAGCCTGTACTGCAGAGTGAGACCCAGTCTCAAAAAAAAAAAAAAAAACAAAAGGAAAGGAAATGAAGAAGAGCAGCTCCAGTACAGTCTGATGGACGAGACCACCAGGCCATTTTAACTTGACTCCTGCTTGGGTCTAAGTGGACTTGTTTCTCTTGCTTCTATTTATAAAAAAAAAAAAAAAAAATTGTGTCTTACACAACTTTCAAAGCTGCTCCAGCTATGGAAACAGGTGATCTAAAGACTGTAAAAATCCTTTGGGGATGTAATTTGTGATGTCTTCAGGACAATTAACATGTCCACAGGACATGTTACTCTGTGCTAAAGTCCTTGTTCCCCCAGCTTAGTCCGTCATCACGTTCGCTGAAGGCACCTGTTTAAATGCAGGTTGATGCATCTGTCTGCTGATGATGCAGGTTTGGCATGTGGTCAAATAATCTGGGTTCACTTTCCAGGTAATGCTGGTGGCTCACAAGGTTTGCAGAATAATGTAATAAACAAACCACCCAGCAAATAGTACCCATGGCTGGCACTTCTGCCTGAGAGCTATTGCGAAGAGGAAACTCATGTTGAAGAAGTGAAAGGTTTTGGGTAAAATTTGCTGATTACAGTGTTAACCTACTCGCCTGGACTCTCCCAGTGAATGATCCTGCACGGAGCTTATCAGGTGCCCACCTCGGGGGTCCCCGAGAGGCAGTGGAGCAGCTCAACCTCAGTGCTTCGGGACACCCTGTCTGCTCCCTTCCAGAGGCAGCCAAGCACTCTGTGTCCCCGTCCATACTAGTAGAGGAGGGACAGTCATCCAGGGCTTCTTTCCCTGAGGCTGTGGGCTCCTCACACCCCTGCCTGGCCTCTGGTGTTTGTCTCAGTGGAGCCCATGCCTGTGAGAGGTTAAGGCCTGGGCTCACCTGGTGGGGTGATTTCCACTGTTACCTGTGCCTTGGAGTTCACAGGTTCCTCTGAGTGGCCTCTGCTCAGAAGGAACTGAGTCGCCAGGCTGCAGAACAGCCAGGAACAGCTTCCCTGTGCCCCAGCAGCCAGGTGAGGACTTGGTATGTGTGTGTGTGTGGGGGGGGTGCCTGAGGATCATCATCATGACTTGCTGATGAAGCCCTTCTCTGTGCGTGGTGGTTTGCGTAAGGGTCTCCAACCGACACTGCCCTGCAAAGTGGGTATTTCCCCCAGCTGTACAGACGGGGAAATGGAGGTTGAGCAAGATTAGGTCAAACGGCCATCAAGAGGGGACCCAGGCATGTAAAACAGATCTTCTGAACCCTAAAATCAGGCAAGCCCTTGCTGCTTGAACCAGAAATCCAAGTCCCGAGGAACAGGGCTTTGCCCACTCACAGACCTGGGACTCAAGGCAGCACCTCTGGGTGCAGTGCAGAGCCTTCCTGCCCCTCACAGAACTTGGAATGAGGATGAATGAAACAGAAAAGAGCTTTTTAAATGATGGGAAATGCAGGCTTCGAGGTTAAGGTCAGTTTCAAGGATGCCCGAGCCTCTACCCCCACCCCCCCCACCCACCCCAGCTGCACATTGTTTATAGCAGTGACAAACTAGGGATAGAGCAGAGCCCTGGAGGACAAAGTGCTTCTAAGCCAAGTGTCCAGGCAGCTTAGAGACCACCCACAGGCTGACGGGCCAGTTCAGCCCCCAATACAAGGGATGATCAAAATATATGGAGAAAGATTAAGTTTTAAAATGCATCACAATAAGGATACAGTCCTCTTCCCTTCACACTTACCCTGTTGTTCTTGCCACTTTCCCAAGCAGTTCTGGGAGTCCTGTTTTGTGTCTTTATGAGATGTGATCAAAAATGGTGAATGCTACTGCTGAGTGCAATCCAACAGAAGCATAGGTCTGCAAGGACGTTGCAGTGTGTCCTCATTTGAGGGGTCACCAGGTCACAGTGTGATTTCTGGCCTGGAAGATGTTATGGTTTCTATCTAGATGTCCACCTCAAAGACTCATACTCTCATAGATGGGGTTTTTCAGAGCTGGATGGATCTAGGGCATGTGATTTGTGATTAAGGGTGTGTGGCACTGACTTAGTCCACTGACTGGGGCTCGCATAGTTCTGGGTGTGGATAACTGGTGGGTGGCACCAATCTATAGGCTTGTAGCCTGGATAGAATATAAAGGGAGAGAGGGAAGAGAGGTGGGCTGGCTGCTGCCTGCTGCTGCTGCTGCCTCCTGCCTGCCACACCATGGATTATTTCTCTTCTTCAGTGCTACTCTGCCATGGAACCCTGCCTGGGAGCCAGCTATTTATGCAGTGAAATTTTTACAAACTTTGAGCCAAAATAAGCCTTTTCTCTTTCAACTTGTGAATTCAGATATTGTGTCTCAGCAACAAGAAAAGTCACTGAGACAAAGGATAAATTTTTGAATTGATTTGAGACATGAAGGGAGCCATAACGATGCAACTGAAGATACTCATGAACTTCACTAACTACTTTAGAAAGTGGCAAGAATGACGGGAATAATGAATGTGGGTGAGAGTATTTTCAGGGGATTCATGGCAATGTGTTTTTTGGTATAACAGTTTTTGAATTTCCAAAACATTCCAAACATTCACTGTATTTTTTATCATACTGCCTGGGGCCCTTGAGCTGGTTCCAGCAGGAAGATGGAGCTTACTGTGCTGCAGCAGTTCTGGGTGTCAATATTTTGCCCCTTTCCTTCCCAATTCCTGGAAGGGGTCCCCTGCCAGCCTCATCCTAGCTGATCCTTGTCTTCCTTTCAAAATGTGACTGTGGGTTACAGAGCAGGGCCTGAGGCGGATGTTTAGCTTAGTTACACACCGGGGGCCTATTTTCCCTCAACGTTGTGTTATCAGGGTTGGAGGATTATTTTTGCACTGCTAAATCTGATTATGTCAGTACTATGAAAATATAAGCAATTATTTTTAATTCCACAGATTATGTTACTCTAATCAACAGAAATCAACTGATGCTTCTTTAGCAATTGAATTTAATATTCTACATGTTACAGAGTTTGGTTTAAAATATGATAGGTTATTAGTGCAAAATGAGGGGCACATTTTGATGATAGCAGCAGTTTTTACATTATGCACACTGAATTGTGGGTTCTAGAGAGGAATTGTTAAGTCTGAGAGGACCAAATTATATCTCATTTCTCTGCACATTCAAAGACGTAACACTCAGGTCATTATATCCCCTTATTCTGAACTTCCAAAGCACCCCGTGGTGTCTCTCGGCACTTCTCAGGCACCCTCACTGTCCCCGTGCTCACTTAACCTCCAGGAGGCGAGGGATGGTTTTGTCATTGTGCATTTCTTCTACCCAGCACAGTGTCTGTTCATCTTTTCACTGCCCTTTACTGTACTTCCTGGCAGATCTGAATGCCCTAAATGCTCCCAGGATACCAGGGCAGGTTTCCTTCTCGGTATTATGTGTGTGTGTTATCCCTAAAAGTGTGAGCCCAGTGTGCCAGGGAGTTTGTGCTGTTCACACTGGCATGCTTGGATCTCGAGGAGAGAGCAAGTAATGATGAATGAATGAATGAATGAATGTTAATGAATATTTATGTACTTCTTAACACCTTCATTGAGAAAATCAATATACTATAAAATTTAACCATACATTTCAGAGGTTTTCAGTATATTCAGAGTTGTGCAATCACCACACAATCTAATTTTAGATTTTTAAATTACACTAAAAGAAACCCTTTTCACTTAGCAACTATTCCTCATTTCTACCTCTACTCTCAGATCCTACTGTTAATAGGTACTGGGGTATGCAGGGGCCCCTTCCAGGCTCTTGTTCTGTTCACACAATTGGGCAATTGATTCAGAACACATCTTATCAATGGTAAAAATGGGGAGAAAAGAGAGAAGTACTCTGGAAAGAAGTGCTCTGCAGAGTGACTGTGGACCAGATACAGTCATAAAAGAGGTACACCCTCCAGAGTGCAGGGGATGCCAGTGAAAAGGCTCCCAGTGGCCATGAGCTTAAGAGACAGCATCCTCACATCCCCATTCTGATGTCAGATCTACCCTGTCCTATCAAAAACCTGACTGATATTGTGCTGGAAGAATTGAAGATAGCATTTTCTGATGGGTGTAGTGCTCAGAAGCTGTTCTGTGAATGTGTCCTGGCCATGACTGACAGGTCATGCCTGCTTGCACAGCCAGTTTGCCACATCCTAATCTCCTGCCTCTCCATCTCTGTAGGTTTACCTATTCTGTACATATTGTATACATGTAATCGTATGACTAATGCCCTTTGTAACTGGCTTCTTTTACTTACCATAGCGTTTTCAAGGTTCATCCATATTGCAGTAAATTATACTTTCACCTTTAAATTGTTGAGTAATATTCCATTGCAGGGATACACCATATTAGATTTAGCCATTCATCAACTGGTGAACATTTGGGTTTTCTTCACTTTTTGGTGAATATGAATAATGGTGTCTACAGACATTCATGTACATGGTTGTATGGAAACTTCTGTATTTCTCTTAGGTTTCTAGGAGTAGAATTGCTAGCTTATAAAGTAACTATGCTCAACATTTTCCAAATTTGTACCATTTTACATTTTCACCAGCAACATATAACTGTGAAATGTGTGTATGTCAATGTGTGGCAATTTCAATTTGTCCCATGTTCATCAACTTTTAAATTATCTATCTCATTCTAGCCATCCAAATAGTGCAATGTGGTATCTCATTATTGTTCTGATTTACATTTCCCAATGAGTATAATATTAAGCACCTTTTCGTGTACTCATGGCCCTTTGTTTTAGTACACTATTTGATCAAATTATAAAATGACAAAGTGCTGGGCGTGATGGCGCACACCTATGATCCCAGCACATGAGAAGGCTGAGGCAGGAGTTTTGCTGAGTTCAAGACCACCCTGGGCTACAAAGTGAGCTCAAGGCCAGCCTGAACTGCATAGCAAGATCCTGTCTCAAAAAAAAAAAAAGTGCGAGAAAGGGCACACATGAAGTCACAAGAGTAATGTTTACTGCTTTACCTGGGGTTATGTGCATGTGGCTGAATTTCCTGGGCCAAGATGGGCATGACATCTGCCCCACCTTTTCTTCCTTCAGTGTTAGGTTTTGTCTCTGAAAATGGGTTCTCTCTGGGTACAGACTTTACACTTTAGCAAATGGTTTTTTTTATAACCTGCATCTGCTTAAAATTTTAAACAAGAGATGGCAGAAGCTCAAGCATGACCTAATTTGAAGCAGCTTTCTTGGCCACCTGAGTACCAGTGTAGGTGGATTTAAAGTCAGAAGATAAATTTAGACCTAGCTACCTAATAGCTTCACCATGACCATGATCACAAAGACAATGTGCAAAGAGAGCTAGGAAAGCACTGGGGAGCGCAGAGCCGGAGGCTGGTGGGGGCTCGGGGACAGGATGCACGTTTGGGGATAAATGGCACAGGACGGTGCTTCCAACTATGGAAATCATGAAGAGAGTGGAAGAAGATGCTGTGTGGGAAAACTTTGTCTAATATTGGCTGTGGTTTTTATAATTAACATTTTAAATGGATCCAAGGAAGAGCTTTTGGAGTAAGAAAAGGGAAAAGAACCAGATGCACCCGGAGCGGGAGGGGCTAAAAGGCAGGAGAGCCTGGAGAAGAGAGTGGCAGAGCGGCAGGGGTGATGAGAATGAAGCAAGGGCCCTGCGGTCAGGAGGAGGGATCCAGGGTGGCAAGAGAGGGCGAGCGCTTTCAGTCCTAGGGTTCAGGTCCTCACGCAGCTTCGCCTCATCCCTCTCCCGCAAGCAAGCTCTGCCCGCCCCGGTAGCCGACACCAGCCCTTTCCACTGGCTCCAGTGGGCTCACAGGACTCCTGTACGCTGCTGGCAACACACTTTAACCTCGTCCAAGTGGGGCGGAGGGACCCCCGAGGGACCTGTGAGGCAGTTCCGTCAGATCAAAGCCATTTTTCATCATGCCACTTTGTGAATGACCGTCCAAAGCTCACGTGTGGGCACCCTGATCTCCATCCGATGCAGCAGTGTTGCAAGTTGAGCGATTTAAAGACGCTGCCCGGTTCCTTCTCAGGAGAGTGCGTTAGTGATAAAAGCGCGCGCGCCCTTCGTCGGGCCTCCCATAGACTTTTGCCCTCCCACTTTCCATCACGGGATGACGCAGATGCGTGGGCCTTTAATTTCCCAGTTTCTAAGAAAGAAGCCTCTGTTCTTGCAAAATTACCCTGTGCCGGGTATGCTGAATGGCAGCACAAAATGGACCAAGGCAGCCACTAAGACATTTACCTCGCCCACGTGCATGCTGTCCCAAGTACAACTGACTTTTCCAGAAGCTGCACAACGTGTGTGATATCACAAGGCCCCAGTGCACAAGCGGGTGCGACAATCTAGCTGTGGCCCCTTAAGCCAGGTATGGGCAAAGATTTAAAACACTGTACTTCCTGCTTTTTTTTGGTTTTGTTTTGGAAAACATTTTCATAATCATCTATTTATGGAATATGTGATGTGATTATTGTTATTTTTAAGTGAATTAAATTAACATGTAACAGCATCTCAGTTGTGGTGATCTATATTCCACACACACAAAAGCCCTTGGGCCTGCAGTCCTTTCAGGAGTGGAACGTGGTGCTGGGACCGCAGCGCTTGGCGATGACCGCAGAGCACCGTCCTCGCTTCGAGCTCTGACTCCGTCCCCCGTCCTCGACTCAGTGCCCTCTCTCACCTGTTCTCCCTCTCTGGCTCTCTCAGGGCGTTCTCACGCCCAGCGCATCACCAGCACCCTAGGCCGCCACGCCTGCGCAGACCTTCTACAACCCCTCACCGCCAACGCTGAAGCCTGCCTCTCTGCAGCGCCCTGGGGACTGTGCTGAGAGTCTGGTGATTGTCACCAACTCCTTCGACAACACGCTGCCCCTGGGTGGCCTGCGGACTGCAAACAGCCTTAACAGACTCCCTCTCCCAGCCTGTTGCTTTCCTTCAAGCGCTGGCTTTAAATATTTTCCACTCTCTTTGTAAATTAATGTGTTTGCAATACATACTGGTTACATTTGTTTGGGGGAAAACATATATAGATCTACCTATCTATTGTCTGTCTGCCCATCTATCATCTACCCTCCTCTTCCTCCTATTGCTTACCTCCTACCCTCCCCTCCCTCCTTCCCCATCTCCAAAGAGTCTGTCTCCCTGTCCTACCATCTGTAGGTACGGTGGGTGCCAGCAGGCCCAGCTCAAGGTGTTCTGATTTGCATCTCCCTAGTGGATAAGGATGATGACATTTTTTTCATGTATTTATTGACCATTTGTACTTCTTTTGAGAAATGTCCAGTTCATTTGCTCATTTTTTGGATTGGGTCATTTATATTCTAGGGGTTAATATTTTGGGTTCTTTATATATTGTAGATAATAATCCTCTATCAGAAAAGGGGCTCACAAATTTCTCCCATTCTGTAGGTTACCTCCTCAGTCTCTTGAATGTTTCCTTTGTTCTGCAGAAGGTTTTTAATTTAATCCCATTTGTTGATTTTTGATATTTCTTGTGCTGCTGGAATTATGTTCAGTAAGTTCTTGCCTATGGCTGTAAGTGTTTTCCCTATATTATCTTCCAGCAGTTTCAATGTTTTTGCTTTTATATCTAGGCCTTTTATCCATTTTGATTTGATTTTAAAACAAAATGAGAGAGATGGGTCTAGTTTCATTCTTCTGCACATGAATAACTAGCTTTCCCAGCACCATTTGTTAAAGAGGCTGTCTTTTCTCCAACATATGGTTTTGGTCCCTCTGTCAAAAATCAGATGGCCCCAGGTGCAGGGGTTATTTCTTCTGTTCCCCTGGTCTATGTGTCTGTCTGTGTGCTGGTACCACACTGTGTCTGTTAGGACAGCTTCCCGGGTTACTCGTAACTTGAAATCTAGAATTGTGATGTCTCCTGCTTGGCTCTTTTTGCTGAGGATTGCTTTGGCTATTCTGGATCTATTTCCACATAGGTTTTAGGATTATTTTTTCTGGCTCTGAAGAGTGATATTGGTATTTTAATAGGAATTGCATTAAATCTGTATGTTGCTTTGGGTAGTACGGTCATTCTGCTTCCCTCACGTCCTCACACAGGCACCGACTGCTGTGTGTTTATGTTGTTTCCCTCCAATCTATCGTCCATAAACATGTTTAGGTCGTATGTGCCCAGGAAAAATAGTGCTGTTTTACATATGGACTTCTAAATTTACCTTTAAAGTTTCCAGAAAGAGGAAGGGCAGGCACACAGGTGCCCTGCGATGGCCTAGTGGGCTGGGGACCGTGCAAGGACCCACAAGAGTCATAGCAACAGGCTGTACCCCTTGAAAACTTTAGTCAATGAATCAAGGCCCCTGAGTCGGGATGGCCTTGCTGGCTGTGCATTAACAGGCCCAGCGCCACCCCCGCCGACCTCAGAATCCCGTGAGGAGCATCAGTGAGCACAGACACTGGGCCCCGCCTCTGTCCACGATCCCCTGCTCTCTGGAAGCGCGACCTGAGCCTTGGGATAATGCAGCGTTGCGGTTCTCCAGCCCTCTGCAAATCTCAGGCTGTTTTCTGTCAGTTCATCCCACTGACCACGAGATGGCGCCCACTTTCTGAGAAATCTATGTTCACCACAAGAGTATCGTCCATTTTCTGTATTAGGCAATCCTGAAAAGAATGGATTTGAGTTTAACGACCTTTCCTGGGATCTCCTTATGCCGGAACCTTGTGTCGCCAGGCACCTCTGCCTGAGGATGAGTCTTCAGTTTTGCATTCCTCCAAGCAGAGAGCAAGCAGGCAGTGATTGCTGACTTAGATCATAACCATCGGTAGCAATAACTTCTAATATCCTTCCAATCCTTTACTATTTGCAGAATGCTTTTAACCAACTATCCTCGGAATTATTTTAGGAAATAGACATTATTATTTCTAGTTATGAAAAACTAAGACTCAGTCACAACGTAATAATTACTACAAGAGAAAGTTCCAATTACAGATCACGATCCTTTTGTAGCCCTGAGATAGTCAACTAACTGCTGGGGACCCTGGAAATACAGTCCTGAGACAGGAAACTTCTCCACACAACGTCTGGAAGACTTCTAAGTAAGCAAGGAGACAGACAGATGTTGTCCTAGAGCTTCATGCTATCAGGCAAAAGGTCAGTCAGGTTTCTAGGGGGATGCTGGACAGAATCAGCAGACATTTAAAAAGAGGATAGATTTTTAAAATTATTTTTAATGTTCTATTCCTCTAAATAGGAAAAACTAATCTTAATTCTGCCTTAATAAAGAGCTGTAAACTCATTTCCAAAGAAAATCCTTTTCTACCAGCAGCACTGTCTTATGAGATCAGTGGATCGAACAAAGACAACTTACACGATCAGTTACAGATTTCTGTAACTGACCTGGAGCCCAGGGGTCAGGCGCAGCATGTTTCCATCTCACAGGAAGGGGCTGAAAATTAGGTTCCGGCTCCACGGACTAAGAATGTGGTTTAGAGGACAGAGGCACTGAGAAGGAAAGTTTAATAAATCAGTGTTTTTATAATGTTTTTATAATTCCAATGGGTATTTTAAGCAACTCTGTTCTACCATCTTCCAAGCCTCAGCTTCTGGTCTGGAAAATGATGCGAACTGTACACCGTACTTGCCTCTAGAGCAGCTACTATCTGCTGGTGACCTCTAATCATTAAGGCTTTCACTTCACTTTCTGGCATGCCGCTTTCTGAAACAGACTCTGTGGAGAGGCGACAAGGATGAACATCTACCATGTGCAGCCACAATTTCCCCTCCTGACATGAAGGCCCAGTGAGAACCTTCAAGCTGCCTTTCCCATACACCCCACTCTCGCTTGGAAAGCCTCTTCTTCCTCAGGCCCAGGGACCGGTCTCCTCAGGCCCAGGGAGGTGCGGCAGGGGCCCGGGTCAGGGCAGTGGAGGGAGAAAGACAGCAACAGGCACCCATTCCAGGCATGTGCGTGGGACCTGAGCTAGTCATATACTACAGAAACAGTATTTTAAAAGCTGGTTAAGTATGAAAAAGTCATCCAATAACAGATGCTGGTGAGGCTGTGGAGAATTAAGGACTCTATTACACTGCTGGTGGGAATGCAGACTGGTGCAACCACTGTGAAGAGCCGTTTGGAGATTTCTCAGCAAACTAGGTCTAGAGGTTCCATTCAAACCAGCTATTCCTCTTCTGGGTATTTTCCCAGAAGATCTGAAAACATCATATCACTCTGACATATGTGCACCCATGTTTATAGCAGCACAATTTGTAATAGCTAAAATGTGGAAGCAACCCAAGTGCCCATCCACAAAAGACTGGATTA
>PVLD010029738.1:0-17676 GCA_004027595.1 Dinomys branickii
AAAAAAAAAAAAAAAAAAAAAAAAGGAATAGAAACCACACCTCCTTTGGCCACAACATAATATATGTTGCCTTCTGGGATAAAATTTTTCAAATCTTTCTGCCCTTGCTTTTGCCCCCAATTCTTACCATAAATATGGCTAAAACCAGCCAGTAGTACCCATGCCACAGCATGAATTACCTTAAAATTTCCTCCATGAGGTTTATTAGTCCACCACCCTTAATCTCAGTCTCCTATAAAGTCTCAAGACATGGACAAAATGTAGACAAAATCTTGACCAGACTGTAACATACATGGCCTTTACTCCAAATGCCAATGGATTCCCTATTCACAGCTGAAACCTCCTGAGCTTTGTTTTTATTGTCTGCATTCCTATCAGCATTCTGATCTTCTGAGCAGCAACTAGAATCATCCATCAGGAGCTGCTTACTGCATGCTAAGGTTTCTCTAGCCCATATCCCCAAACCTTTCCCAACTTCTCCATTAAACCAGTTCCAAAGACTTTTAAGCCTCATGGTGGGTATAATCACAGTGACAACTCCACTCCTGGTACCAATTTTTTGTATTACTCAGCTTTTCCATTGCTGGACACAAAACCTGGCATCACAATTTAAAGAGAGAGTTTATTTGACTCACAGGTCAGAGGATTTCAGTCCATGGTCAGCTGGCTCCAAGGGTATGGTGGAACAAATCTGCTCAGTTCATAGTAGCTGTGAGGAACAGGGGATGGACCATAGAGAGTACCAAAGGTCATGCTCCAGGCCACACTCATACATACCCAGGAATATGCTTTTCTAATTGGATAAGTATTTCTTAATCCAGTAAAGCTGAAATATTAGGTTTAACAGTCATAGTGAATTTAGTAGGTTTCTTCACTTCAGTGTTGTCATGTTATTGGTGAGTATTTGCCCATCTCTGTTATTCAAAAATCTCTTGAAGAGACTGGCTGAAACCACCCTGTTATTTTTCACAAAGGCATTAAGGATATTATGGGTAATTTTGCCACGTTTAGCTCTACTTTTTACATAATCAAACAGCTTCTTGGATTTGATATCTTGAGAGAGCAGAGATTATGAAGGAGATGAAGAAATGAGCAATATTCCTAGAGTATGATTATGGGAGTGTACAGTTGAGGTTGAGAAACACAAATCACTGGAGGAAAGAAAGTCAAGGTAGAGAAATGCACAACATTGGAAGGGTTATTGACATGGTAGGAAATCACCAGGAATCATGACACTAGCAGTATTAGAGTCAGCAACAGTGAGGAAAATCTAAAATCTTAAATGAAGGGAAAAGAATGATGTAGGGTTAGAAAATGTCTGTACCAAGAGAAGCCATGAGTCCAGTGACCTAAGATTCAAAGATGGGGCAAGGCATCATATTAGTAGGAAGAAGAGAGAATAGTTTCGGAAACTAGAAACGAGCAACAATGAAAGACACGTATTTTACCGTTTAGACCAAAGATATGAAAAATATTGGAGAAAAAATAACTAGCACCTCAGAAAGTGGCAGGAAAGCTGTGTCCTCAGGTGAAAGTCAGGTTTCATGTAGAGTAAGACAATACAGAACACGTTCAGAGAAGAGATTTAGATTACAGGGAATTTTATTGATGACTGAATAAGAATTCCTGCAGCTGTAGTAGACAAATCTGAGTTGGGAAAATGTGAACAAAAAAGGTCAAAAATGTTTATGATGGTTAATTTTGGTTATCAATTTGATTAGATTGGGACATGCCTAGAGAATTGGGAAAGCACGTTTCTGAGTGTGTCTGTCTAATATTCAGAGACAAATGGCGGGTGAATCAGTGAAGTGAAGGCGGATACCCTTGATGAACATGAGCAGCACCATACAATGTCTGGGACCAAGTTAAAACTAAAAGTAAGAAAATGAGGAAGGTAACCTATGCACAAGCTTGCTTCTTCTTAAGAGGGTGTGGTTTTTGCTAATGCCATCACCTATGCACATCAGACTCTCGCTTCTCCAACCTTTGAACATGGGCTCACACCATGGACTCACCATAGTTGCCAGGCCTTCGGCATCTGACTGGAGCTGCTGTCCCTCTTGTTCTGAAGTTTACACTTTCTTGGACTGAGCAGCTCCTGGATCCCCCAGCTCTTCACCCTATAAAGGGCCACTGTGGGACTATCCAGCCTTTTATCATTAAAGCCAATGTAATAAAATACCTTCTTTTAATTATGTACACATTCTATTGGTTTTGTCCCTCTCCAAAACCCAATACAACAAGTATGTCTCAGTCACCAAGGATTCTCCAATAAGTACTGCCTTACCTATATGCTCATCAAGCAATGGAGAGCCTAGAGCTTTCCCCCTTAAATCAGTGGTTCCCCTTGAGCAATAAAGTACTTCTTTCCTGGAAATATTCACTTCTGAAACTCAGTCACCATTCTGGGGAAGATTCAAAGGTCCAAGAGGCCTATAGAGGGGTCACATGGAGAGAAACAAACAAAAAAAAATGATCAACTTCCCACTGGAGCTTTCCATCAAACACCTGGATCAAATGCCAACAGTCTGGGTAAGCCTCCTTGGAAATTCCAGTCTGCCCAATGATCTACACAACTGTTACCCCAGCTGACAGCATGAGAAAAAGAATCGTGCCGTTGAACCCATTCACTCAATGAATCATCAGTGGTAAATGGTGTTTTAGGCCATTATGTTTTTGAGTGGCTTGAATACTGCAGACACTGAGATAGGAATGCACAAAGTTATCTGGGGACTAGGGTAGGTAGGTAAGGGATGACCAATGAGTTTGGGGTTTCTTTTGTGACTTACACAATCAAAGAAAAAGGCTTAATGAGATAACTTTTTCTTCCTGAGTAATGGGAAGAACAAAACTGCCTCAGGGAATATTCCTTCTCCCGGTAGTCTCTGCACTGAGTCACATTACAGTAATGATTTCCTTTCTGCTTCAGGATACATTCTCTACCACTAAAACATGCACATATTCAAGATGCAGTGCTTCAACCCCAGGTTTGAAGAGGAGGCCTCCAGATGAATTGTGATTTTAGGCTGAACCTTAAAAATTATTTCTACTTTAAAGGTGCCTTCATCTAAAAACCATCAAGCAGACACTGGGGAATTAGGACTCTGCTTCATCCTTCACGTTTGACTTTTCCTTCTTGAAAGAGACGCTCTAAGTGGCTTTCACATTAATATGAAAAAAGCTTGAAGATGCAAATGAAGTGAGTAACCATGACAACAAAGAAGGGAAGAAAACAAAACAATTATGCCTATGCAAATTCCTTTCTGAACTATCAAGGTGAGACAAAGTGCTGTCAGCAATAACACCTAAGGGCTAATGACAAATGCAGAATAACTTAAAGCCAGTGGCATCTGTGGGGCAGTTGTGCTTAGGGAGAAAGGAGTCTTTCACAACTCACTGCTTTATGCTCATATTTACATGGTGGTGGTGGTGGTGTGGTGGGGGGGGTGGTGTGTGTGCTTTCATGTTCATTGAGCACCACATACTAATGATTTTCAGACAAAATACATTATATTTTACTAAGTTATCTTCAGTCCAGGTCTTCTGGGACTTTTGCTCTAATAGTACCTTTGACAGCTCCACTTAAGCCTATTAAATTCCAGTTGGCATAGGTTAGAGCGGATCTCCAGCTGTAACATGCACATGATTCACCTAGGCACCTCATCAAAATGTATACAGTATTTTCATTTTGATGGCTGTATTTCTTTTTATTTTAAACCCTTCTCTCTCTTCTTATTTCAGTGTTCTTTTTTGTTAGTACATATTTGCAGTACACAATGACTGCATTTATTGTGGGGAGTTGGTACCTGTACATAACACACCTTAACAATTTTTTGGCCCCTATCCTTCCCTGATCCTTTCATTTCTTGGTCCCCTTCACATTTGCAAACTCTATTTCCATTTTTTCATTCCCTTTCCTTCACTTCTTCCCCTCTTCCCTCCACCTCTTGTTCCCCTCCCCATTTGAGAAAGATCTTCCTACTTTCTCTTATCTATCTTTTATTTTACTCTCCATATATATTTTACAGAGAGACCTTGTGAAATTTAAGTTTGTGTGCCTGACTTATTTCACTTGATATTATGATCTTAAGGTACATCCATTTACCTATGAATACCGCAAGTTTATCCTGTTTATGGCAGAGTAGTACTCTATTATACACAAGTATCACATTTTCTTTATCCAAGATTCTGCATTTCTGACAAGTTCCTCCAAGGACCACACCTGGAGAGGGGAGGGTATTTCTGCATGCAGACCAGCTAGGTGCAAATCCTATCTTTGTATATTAGCTCTGTGACTTTTGACAAGTTACCTGGCATTCCTGCATTTCTTTATAACATTAGGATGATAGAAATGGCACACAATAGTGTCTACCATTAAAATTTCTTGCATGTCCCAAATAAGTTTGTGCATTTAAATGTTTAGGTAGTGTGTGGAATGACAGAAATGCTCAATAAATCTTAACTATTGCAATCTTCTTATATCCTACCTGCTAACTGAACACGTTTTATATACTAGGAACTATATATTATGTACTGATCCTTGATCACAGATATTAATTGCCACAATTCTGTGAGGAAATTGGTCCCACTTAACAAAGAAAGGAAGCTTAGCGAGGCCACAGAGCTAGTGGAAGTAGATGTCTGATTCCAGAGCCCACATCTATGCTGTATCAAAAGAATAATCTGTAACTATTCATAACTATGTCCCCCACTGAGTTAGCACCAAACCAGTACACAGTAGGTCCTCCAAAATATTTATGGAAAGAATAACCTAGTGCAATAGGCATTTCTGCTCTGAATTTAGAGACAAGTGAAGTTCCAAAGAATCTCAAGATTTTCTCAATTATACCATGAATGGAAGAGTTGGGATGGAAACCCAGATCCCTTATATACAAAGACTACTTTCATCATAGAAATATAGACTTGACTATATCTCCTGCGAAAGATTAAAGCGGACAGGCAGACAGGCAAGCAAATACTTGAAAATTTCCAAAGTCAACAGGGGAAGCTTGGGTTGTTTTGAAAGTAAGTGACCAGTAAGAACAAACTTAATGCATTTTCTAGGATGAAACCTATTTGTCAGTTTCCCTTCTCTTTCAGAGCCTCTAAAGGGTGCCAAAATCATTTCCCATATCTCTCTGCAGTTCTAGTTCATGAGTTAATGGAATTTTATCAATGGCCATACATAACTTTTAGTGAATATCTTAGGTTTGCTTCCCCCAAGAATTTAACGTAAATAGCTTTTTGGGAGGAGCTGAGAACATTATAAGAGAGTTGAAAAGTGGTTCTGAAAAAGGAAGGCATCCAATAAGGAGTGCATTAGGAAAGTATCTGCCCACGAAAGGTGACTGGAAATTAATCCCATGGGGAAGCACACGGAAACAGTGAGAAATGCAGGTCTCAAATTTATCCCACAGAAGGGGAAAGGGAGTTGAGGTTTTACACACCAGTAGCCAAGAGTCATTGATTGAGGGCTATTGGCAGGGGTGTTAATTCCTTGGCACTTCATGCCTGTAATATATAGGTGAGGAGTGGCCCCTCTGTTTCAGAAAAAGCTGCTGGACTCAAAGACATAGATACTGCCATTTGGAAATCAGAGGGAGGACTCGAAAATGGTAGTGTTAAGACACATAGAAAGGAAACCAGTAGAGTCTGCAAAAAGAAAAAGGAGTCCATTTTGCTGCTTACTCTTACAGTAGTCCTCCAAGATGGCAATTACATGGAAAAAAAAAAAATTCCCCACATATCCAACTGGAGTTGGTAGAGGAAGGGCATGCAAATACTATATGTTTTAGGTTAGGCACTGCACAGCCATTTCCAAAAAGGGGATGCAGGAGGCAGTGAACCACATCCATTGATTAGAGGGCTGATAAGCAGCCCATGTCTCTACCTAACCCTGAATTCACTTAAAAGGATTACTGAGTTTGGTTGTGGGAAAAACAATCTGAGCATGTGTACTTGGGAGAAGGATGGTAAGAGGAGAAGCCTCACAGAAGGTGTCCTGTATGTGTTAGTAGGTTTATTCTTAATCCCAGAAGGAAAGAGCACATATATTTTCTGAAATATTGGTGTGTTTTCCAGAATTGGTGAGATCACGGAAACCATAATCTTTGCCATGTGCTTTTGCAGCCACAGTTATGCTAATTAAACCAGGGAGCGCTGGTGAACATGGTGAAGTCAGACTTGACTCTGGGAGCTGTTGGGGGTGGGTGAGCATGTGGAGGCTTGTGCAATTGTTTTTGTGCTCAAGGCTTAGGTCTGAGGTTAATAGGTTCCTGATCTTCCTTTTATCTTCCTCGCACAGCCCAGAATGCGAAGTGGTGGACAACAGCAAGATATAGCACCATACCTTATGAATCTCATCTATCACAACCAATGACTGGAAGGAAATCATTCTAAGAGGGTTCCAACTGTGCATGTGGGGTCTAGAAGACTTCAGACATTGTTATTTTTACTCCATTTCTTAAACAAAGGGACTCCGATGCTTTTAAGGAGTTATAGAAATGTGACCCTCTAGAAGCCACAAAAGACATTCCTTAGCATTTATCACTCTACCTCTAGACGTAAAGTTAAAATATTGATTATGCTTTCAAACCATCACACAATCTTTATCCCAAAGACACGTAAAAGAGCCTAGGGAAAACAGATGTGCTCCAAGTCTATGCGATCCTTAGCTTTGTCCTCTCTGCCCCTTTCTCCTTCCTGCCATCCCTAACTTTCCATATAGAAAATGTCTTTAAAACATAGTGAATTTGTGTATATTTGCATAACAGCAGTCCTCTCTATAAAAATAAATCCTGAATAGATTGTTCTATTGTATACACATGTGGGCATACCTGTCACATACACAAATTTATTTCTCTAAGAACAAATGTCTTAATGTTTCTTTTCCTTGAAAAAAAAACACCAACTGCCAGAATCTCAAATTCCATGTAGAACTTTGCAATAACAGAGAAATGAAATATAGTGAGGAGCTAGAGTTTTGTTTCAAATAGCTCTGAATCTCTAATGACTTCACGAGTCCAGTAGGAAGCTATTCTTAGAATGGTTTTGTTTGTCCTCTGCAGTAGGTGAACAATCTCTAGGACATGGAACAGTGACTAAGTAACCAACGACTATCTTTTCCCTGAAGCAAAAAGGGGCTATGGCCATAGTTAGGATTATTCCAGAACTGTGGGGAAATACAGCTTTGGAATCAGATGGTTTTGAGTTCAAATCCAAGCCCTACTTCTCACTCAGGCAAGTCTGTAACACCAGAGAATCTGTTACATTTTCTAGAAAATGGGGCTATTGGTATGGCCATCACAGGGTCATTGTGAAGATGGGATGTACTAAATGTGTAAGCACCTGAAACAAACTAGGATCAAGAATTGCAAAGGGGGGGCTGGGGGTATAGCTCAGTGGCATAAGCGCTTGCCTGGCAAGCACAAGCGCAAGGCCCTAAGTTCGATCCCCAGTACTGGGAAAAAAAAAACACACAAAAAAAAATGTGTTCGTAAGAATTGCAAAAGGTCCAAAATGTTATCCTACTTGTAAGCTAGCAAGCAAACCTGACACAGTTTTATGGATATAGAAGACATGAGACTCTTGGATCATAAATGAAAGACAGTTTATTACTTAAAAGAATAATAGTAGCCAGAATACTAGCATTTTGTGCATGCTTGGCCACCCCCAATTCCCATAAGGTGACTCAAAGCAGGCCAGGTGACCCCAGAATATACAGTGGATTTTATTACAAAAGAGGAACCCTATGCTTAAGAAACCTGAATCTTTCACAGTGAATAGTAACCATGCTTTAAGTTTGCTACAAAGACAGATGCTGCCCTTATTATACCAGGTGGTGAGCCAGTTGGCCCTTTGCTCTCGAGGAAGGCACAATGCCTATCTTTTAAACCTGTTTCTACATAAACATCTTTAAAAAAGATGGTCCAGAATAAAGCATATACAATGCCTCTGCTTGCAAGATGCACAGGAATATGACAGACCCACAGAGAATAATCTGCCAATAGTATGAAGTGTGATCAAAATACATGATGAATGTTTATATTTTAAAAATTTGTTATAGTGAAAGACACGCTGCCATTAATCCCCCCCATAATACTCCTCCTTGCTTTGAACACACTTATCTGATTGTTCTTTTCACTTTCTGAAGTGGTTCCGGAAGTCCCCTTTATGAATGTCTATATGAGGGGTGATCAAAAATATGGGGAATGCTACTGCTGCATGCTGTCCAATAGAAAGGCAGTCTTGTAAAAATCTTATGGTGCATCTTCATCCAGCAGACTTGGTGCCATGCACCTTCTGGCTTTTTCCCAAAGTTGAAATGACCACAAAAGATAAACATTTTAAATCAATTCAGGACATCAAGGCAGCCACCACAGCACAACAAATGACCTAAAAAAGAGCTTCCAGAACTGCTTCAAACAGTGGCAAACATAGTGATAAGTGTGCTTGAAGTGAGGGGACTACTTTGAGGGTGGCCAATGACAATGTGTCTTTTACTATAATGAATTTTTTTAATGGGTTGATATTCACCGTAGTTCTTTATCATAACACAAAGATTTCCAGTACATAATAGTTGGCAATGGAGGTGAGAAAAGGATGGTGAGAAAAAACAGTAAGCATTTCCCTGGCTTCTGTCCTGGGCCTGCTTTGTAGGGCCTCAAGGAATAATGCCATATGAATCCTGCTTATAAGTGAGACTCAGTACAATGCTGTGGGGAAAAAGAAGTGCTAGAGCCCTAAAGACATGGGCTCAGGTACTAACTCAGCCGCTGACCAGCTGGGCAAGCTTAGTTATTTCTTAACTTTTGTGGTACTCTACTTCTATAGCTATGAATAAAGGGGGTCATAATGCAAGCTACTCAGTACTTTATTATGCACTAACAGATATACGTGTTTATGATATATAGAAAGACCCTAATAAATGGTAACTATTGCCATTATTATATGAAATAGGCACTGAGTGAATATCTATGATGTGTCCTTCATTTATTCATTTGAAAAACACTGTTCTTGGACCTTGTGGCAGCTGTGAAGATAGGTAGTGATGATACAAAGATAAATCTATGATGATCATTATCTCTAAGGACAGTACAGTTCAGGGGTGGAAGTCTAGCAATAGGAGTCAAGCTCCAAAAAAGACTTCAAAACCAAGTGCTCTGAGGAACTCAGAAGAGAGATAACCAACTCTAGAGGAGGCTTCCTTACCAAAGAGGAAATATTTGAATTTAGTTCTGACCACCCCAACTTTAGGTCCAACTAGAAAAAATGAAGAAAGATCCTGAGATGTGGTGCTCCTGTATCCCCTGAATCACAGAGCAAACTCTTCCAACTGTCCACTTTTGTGAAAGAAGATAAAGGAAGTGTGATGGGAAAGAATGGAGATGGAGGGAGAAAATAGCACATCACTTGCAGTGAAGTTATTACAAGTGTCAGGGGCCAACAAACACTACCCTATCCCCGTTCTAAGGTGCAAACTAATTGGGAAAGAGGACAAATGTCAACAGATAGAGCACAAAAAATGACACGTTACTGACAAAACTATGTTAAAGGTTATTTAGGTGCCCAGATCCCTTCAGTGTGTGGATATGCCATTCCTTTAGGGTTTTAGATGATATTAGGAAGAAAGACATGTTCCAGAGCTAGAGGTATATTGTCTTTAAGGAGATGACCTGAGGGTTATACACATCATTCTGTCCATGTCCTGTTGAACCAAACTTACTCATATCTGCCTACTTGCTTCAAGGGAGGCTTAGAAGCTATGTTTCCATTAAAATCCAGAGAGTTCTGCCATCAAAAGAAAGAGGTTTGAATAAACATGTAATACTGTTAGCCTGACTTTATGACAGGCTCTGACAAAAAGTAAAGAAAGGAAACCAAGTTTGCCAGAAGTTTTGGACAAATTTTTCAGAAAGTAGTTGAAATATAACAAGGGATCAGTGGTAATGTTAAGGCTGAGATGGATAAAGGCTATCCTGATAATGAGGAGGCTTTCTGAAGCCATAAGAATACCAAGGAGGACAATTCAGAGACCCATCAAAAATGTCCAAGGGAAATATCTTTGAGCCTACCCACCTTAAAGTATAGAGGATAGAAATAAAAGTAATAGAGAAATAGGAGGGGAAATCTGATGCAGTTTATGTCATAGTAGTCAAAGGAATACAGAGAGAGACAGACACAAAGAGACAGAAAGAGAGAATTTCAAGAAGAAAAGCACAGTCAACATTGATTAGTGCTAGAGAGACTAGAGATGGTGTTAATAAAAAGATGACCATGAGATTTATTTCAAAGAGGACATTGGTAACTTTTCAGAGAACAGAGTCAATTAGTCAAGAAGGAAGAACCATATTTCAAAGGATTAAGATTAGGTGTGTAGTGAACATGTAATGGAAATATTTTTTAAACAAATCAAATCATAAATGAAAAAGAAGAGTCAAGACATTGCCTTGAGAGGAAGAAGGTTTCAAAACAGGTGCTTCAGAGGATAGGGAAGGTGTGTAAAATCTTGGAAGCAGAGAGGAAATGTACAGTGGAGGAGGTAAGAGGAAGATAGAAGAAGGAAGAAACTTTCTGGGTAGGTTGGGCCAGGAAGTAAAGGACTGAGGGCATTTATGGGGAAGTGGATCCTAGATAGACAGAAGAAACTCTATTTTTGGAAAAGTACAAAAGGGGAAAGAAGATAAACCCCAGAAAAAGAAAGGCAGAAGAGGAAATAGGCAGAAGGGTGTGTAATGGTTTCTAGTCTTCTACTGGAAAAGAGAACAGACCTGCAAAGTAAATATTTTCCAAAAATTGCCTTAGTAATAATTCTACAACATGCTTTTCCAGATCTTGCCAGTCCCTCATCAAGAGGAGGCGTCTACTCTTGTTGAAACTTAGAGGGCCTTCATGAGTGTTTCAACAAAAAGAATGCAACAGAAAATAGTGTATACTTTTAAGATTGGATTAGAAAAGGCAATATATCTTCCATCTGACTCTGTTGGGATGCTCAGCCTAGAAACTGTAAGGAAGTCTAGGCTACACGTGTAAGTACTCTAGTCAACAACCCTAGCTAATGTCACACATTAGTGAACATATGGTTCTAACCCTCAGCTGCCACGTCACCAGCAACTTCTGCATCTCCCAGCTGAGGCCCTTTGTGAAACAGAGATAAACCATTTCTGCTGTGCCCTGTCCAAATTCCTGACCCCAGAATCCCTGAGTACAATTAGTGGTTGTTTTATATCACTGGATTTTGTGGGTAATTTCTTATATGGTGCATTAGTCCGTTTTCCCATTGCTGGGAAATAATCCAAGACTGGCTGCCACATCGTCTCTTCCTGTCAATCTCTACTCTTCCTCTTTATTTCCTGTCTTAGAAAGGTTGGTAGCACTAACCAGCTACTTGAGCTAGAAACTTGGGAACATTCTTCTACCTTCTTCACTCCCATATGCCATTGCTTCAGTTAAAGTCTTAAGCATCTCTTCTTGCACCATGGTGCATAAGCTGGTTTGTAATATTGGCTGCAGTTATTCCCCTGTTTATGTCCATAACTTTTAAAAAGTGACTTTGTAGTTCTTCACATTAACCTATATATGCCAAAGACTTCAATATTTTTAAAAAATTTGCATGAAATTCTGTTATGGCTTGTATCTTGATGTCATCCCAGAACCTCATGCACTGATACATGGGGTTTTTCAGAGTTGGCCAGGATGAAGGGTGTGATGCTGAGATTGAGGGTGTGATGCTGGGATTAGAAAAGGCCAATCCTAGGTGTGGGTGACAACACCCAAAAGGCAGGTAGCCTGAAAGGGATAAAAGAAAGAAGGAAAGCTGCTGCTGCTGCTGCTGCTGCTGCTGCTGCTGCTGCTGCTGCTGCTGCCGCTGCTGCTGCTGCTGCTGCTGCTTCTGTTTCTGTTGCTTGCTTATTGCTTTGCTGCCTCCTGCCCACTTACCATGGACTATTTCTCTTCTGCGATGCCCCTCTGCCATACCACCCAACTATGGACTGAAACCTCTACAAACAGTGAGCCAAAATGAAACTTTTTTCCTTTAACTTTGGGCATTGGGTATTTTATCTCAGCAATAAGAAAAGTAACTAAGACAAATTCATATATATTACCAAGAAAATCGAAGGAACAAGAATTTGAAGAGAAAAAAATTCATTATATTCCATTGTTGTGGATGTTCCAAAAATGAAACACTAGGTATTGAAGGGTTCAGAGATAAAAGTTTATTTTTCTTCCCCCAATTCTGAGCTGGTTTTATGACTTGCATTGGCCAAGAGAATAAGGCAGAAATAATACTGCACCAGTTCTGGACCTACAGCTCAGAAGGTCTTGTGCACATCTACTCAGTCTTTTGGAACCCTGCTTAGCTGTCACGTAAATGAACTATGGTCAGTCAGCTGGAGAATGAGAGACCAAATGGAGCAGAAACAAGCCATCACATCTGACATCAGTAGAGAGCAGACAGCCCCAATCAACACAGCCACTGACTGCAAATGCATAAGTGAGCTCAGCTAAAACCAGAAGAATCACACAGCTGAGCCCGCCCAGATTGCCAACACACAGAATTGGGAGCTAAACAAATAGTTACTGCTTTAAGCACTAAGTTTTGAGGTAAACTGATATGTAGCAAAAGCTAACTAATACATATGACAATAGCTTACTAAATAATATCCTTAATTCAAAAGTCACTAATCTCCCTGCTCCCCAATATACTAATAGAACATTATTCTGCCAGGCACCTAAGAAACTCAAATCTCAATATTACACTTTCTTACTTCAAGGCTACCAGTAACTTTTCATCAACCACATGATAAACTCAACCTTCTTAGACTTAGAAATGGCTAAGAGCTCTTTAAAATTTAGGTCCAATCTCATTTCCCAGTATTCCTCACCTCTTCCCCTGCTCATCTCTTAACTTACCACCTGGGTATGTTCGATTATTCTCAGTACTATGAAAATATTCCATACTTGTATTTCTTCAGGGTTTTCCTCTTGTAGGTCTTTCTACTAAGAATATCCCTTCCCCTGACCATCTTTATGCACCTAGAACCTAGCACATCTCCTGGCATATAATAGGTGCTCAGCATATGTTGAAATAAATGATCAACTTACATTCCACGATAGAGCTATGATCTGATTACAGCTACCATTGAGTACTGTTTAAAAGTCACAGCAATCCTATTAGGTATATACTATCACTACCATCATCATCTCTGTTTTGGAGATGAAGAAACTGAGGGTTAAAGTAATTAATTTACTCAAAGTTAGTCTACTAATAAAAGGCAGAACTAGTAATGGAAGACCTGGGGGATCTGATACTACTTTCTAATGTTTGTCCTGTCAGCCCCACCTTTATGAACATCTATTTACCTAACCTTGTTTTCTTTACTAGCACTTCCTGACCTTTTCGATCTTGAATGTGTAATATTTCATAGTGTTTGTCACTAATTTTGTCCTAAATTTCTTTCATTTCATGGGTACTTTCCAAAAGGAGATTGAAAGCAAATCTAAATGAACATCAAGAACCAAAATTTTAGGCATTGAGCTATACAATTCCCCTTGGAATCGAAAATCTTTATCTTAAATAGGTTTTTCTCTTATGCTAGTAGTTGGAAAACTATGGTATGGCCCATGATCTGGTTTTCTATAGTCTTCAACGTAAGAATAATTTCTACATTTTAAAAGGTTGTTAAAAAGAAGAGTCCCATAAAGCCTAAAATATTTACTATCTGGTTCTTTGAGAGGAAAAATTTTCAGATCCCAACCTAAGCCATTCTTCTATTCTTATTCTCCCCTGACTTAGCCTGAATTCTGCCGGAAGCAGATTCTGAGGAAATGACTCCAGTGCAAGTCACTTACTTAGGTCATGATCCCAGAAATACCAAGACTGAGGTGGGGGAATTGAGGCAGAAAAGGGATGGGAAGGCAGCCAATAAGGTGTGCTCAGTCAAACAAGTTATCCTGCGATCACTAGGGTTTAAACCCCTAGAAGAAAGGTGAAGACAGTGTAGAACACATATCAGTGTGGAATACCTTAGGGATGTGGGAGCTGAGATACTTATCCACCAATCTCCATCAGTCATGGGCTAAGACCTACTTTCTGGAAGACATTAATTCTCCAGCATGTCCAGCCTTCCCAGAGCAGGGGCAGAGAAGGTTTCAATTGCCTGAGAAGCACCACAGGCAAACAGTAGCATGTGCAGGTAGTTGGATGCCAGAATAGCAAACACAGAAATGATAAATGCCAGGAGGACATAGGTGGGACATCAACAGCATTTGCCACAACCCTTTCCCTCATTTGTTTTTGAGTAAACTATACATTTTGAAAAATTACAGCAATATCAGAAACTTAAAACTCATAAGCTAGAGTGTTCAGAAATATATTTAAACACTCAGTGGTAGAGCGCTTGCCTAGCATGCACAAGGCCCTGAGTTCAATACCCAGTACCACCAAAACAAAAGAAATATAACTTTATTTCTTCCTCTTGAGCTCACATCCCTATAGATGGTACTCACCATAGACATGTCAGTTTTTCAGATTTAATCATAGATGGCTACTTAGATTTTCAGAATTGTTTCTCCTCATAAAGGAGTCTTCCTCCTCTTTCGCCTAAAATGGAAACTAGATGCATCTTTATGGTTATGGGGAAGATAGTCTCATCTTCCTGCTCTCTTATGGGGAAGCATTCCCCATGATCACCTGGCATCCCTTTCATTCCTCACTGAGGTGTGGGTGGTCTTTTGGGCACTGTGCTGACAACTCCCACTCTCAGTCGTGGACCTTTCCATTGCCTCCACTGCAAGGACTCCAAATTCTGCAGCTTCCTTGTTCTCAGGTGCTCTCACACACACCTGCTCTCTCAATTCTTCCCTGCCCAAGCTAGGGCCCAGGAATTCCTTGCTGCCTTCTGGGGCATGAAGTTGATGAAGCTGCTGCCGTGTCTTTCTCCACCACTGTTACTTCACTTCTCCCCAGTCAAGGAGGAAAAAGCACAGAACTGCTGCACATTTCTCTGAGATGGTGGTATCCATCCGGGATGTGTCTGCTGAGGTGGTCGCTCACCCAATGCTTTCCTTTCTCCTGAGCCTATCTGGGGATTTCTATCACCCCTTACTTCTGCACTCCCTGCGCTATTTGAAGGGTGAGAAGTAGACAGATAGGAGCGCACTTGTGTCTTTGTTGTTCCTCTGTGCCCAGCTTTTGCTCCCCACACTGGAAGACTGTTCTGTTTCCTGTGTAGAGTTTCCCTTACATTCACTAAGTTCTCATCCTTTCTCTTCTGTGGCTTTCCTATGACCTGCAAAAATGTCCATAGATGGTATGGTTTATAAACAACATATATTTCTCTCGGTTCAGGAGGTGGCAGTCTCGGTGCCTAGTGAGGATCTATAGACAGGTGCTTCATAGGCAGCACCTTCTCATTGTCCCCTCACATAGCAGAAGAAGCAAGGCAGCTCCCTGAGGCCTCTTTGGTAAGGGCCCTTCAAGCGGGTTGGGTCCTCATGGCCCACTCACCTCCCAAAGGGCCCGTCTCTTAATACTATTACACTGGAGACCATTTTGGCATGAATCTTGAGAAGACACAAATATTCAGACCATAGCAACCCTCATAGCCTTGGTTTCTATTATTTAAGTGCCAAATTTGGAGACTACTAAGAAAGTATCTTTTTTCTTTCCCTTTACTAGTTTAGTTTTCAAGATTATTGTCACAGTAAGGGATTTTTAAACACTACTTCAACATGAGCAATGACTATTTTTGTCCTATGCTATATCTACTACCCCCTCTTAGGAAAACAAGACCCCATCTTATGCTGTGGAGAACCACCTGGATGACTCCTTGAAAGAAGGGCAATTATCTCCATTTTGGCTAAATCTGGCCCTATTTCCCTATATTGATATGTACAGAGCCGACTAGGATTTTTCCTTATCCCCTCCATTGGCTTTAAGCAATGCAAATCAGTCCAGCTGAGGTGCTGAAATATAGTCTTTGAAGCAAGGTGACAGGTCAGTGTGGCCCTGGCCTGTAGCTCCCAAAAAGCATGTGTGAGCTGGCCAGGAAGGAGAGCTGTACTCCATGCTGGTGGCTGGGATTGAGCCTCGAGTTAAGAGGCTATAACTTCCCAGGGCATAAAAAATTACACATCAGAGCTGAAGCGCTGACCCAAAGCATTAGATACTACCTCAATTGTGTGATGCAGATTACTCTTTCTGTATATCCTTCTCTCTGCATATTTTTGCAGAGGTGGTCTCAGGCCTCCTACATAGCCCAGCTCACAGAACTCATGTACTTCCCGCCACTTTCACAATCACTGGTCCCTGAGCCACTTCCCACATCAAGAATTAATAAAGCCTCCATTCAGCCCTGGATCAAGGCATTTGTTCCAGTTAGCCATTGCCCTAGTTGGACTTAAGACTCTCCTTGGCTCCCCACAACTACATATATGCCTTAGTGTCTTTATTCTTTCCATGGGTTGTACTGCAAGTGGTAGATTAGAATTAACTCACTAGAATTTCAATAACTTTTCCATGGGATTACAAATATGAACATCCCAGACCATGAGGAGGCCCAGGAAAGGTCTTCTATATTATGATAAAATCTTAATGCCAGAAGAACAACAGGTGATTTTCTCCCCCTCTTCCTTCTCCTCCTCCTCATTCTACATTGATAAAACTATCTACTAGAAGGAGAAAACACATTTGGATATTTTAAAACATTATCCTAATATCTAATCTAAGTTAAAGAATAAAGCTATGGGAAAGTATGAAGTATTGACTTCTATTTTTAATTATGACAACTCCAAAAAGAGGAAAATTAGTTTACCAATGATTAAAATATTGGCTTAATTTTATTGCTTTTTGCATAAATGTGAATTTAAGTTAATTATGGATCTCCAGAGGGGAATTCTGAAGCCAAAGTGAGAAATCTTTAAATATTACTTCAACTACACCAGGTCAAACTTTTTAAAGGATTTTCTTAGGATAGAAACTGATAATGAGTTTTAGGAGAAAAAATTCTCATCATAAATCATCAGCTGATAGATCAAGAACATCCACCAGAAGTCATATTTGTGTTAATGACAATTTCATTTCCCTTATAATTTTAGGCCCATTTGTTAAAAATCCTCTAAGAGTGTGGGAAGGATGCGCTTTGTATGTGGATAAGATTAGAGTGGGTAAAGCATTCTGTTGGGCTATGAGAACAAGGCAAGAAACAACATCCATGAGCACAAAAGTGATGAATATTTCACTATTCATGGGTTATTCCTCTCTAATCAGCAATGTTCTTTTTTTTTTTTTTTGAGTAATTTGTTGTTTATTTTAAAGATAAAGGAAAGAAAACATTGACACAACAACATTTACAAAATAACAGAAAAACAATACAAGTGATACATATTTTCAGATGAGGTGATAGGAAATTAGCAGTAGTGGCTGTATTACATTGATATGTTCAAATTAGTCACTCAGATAAACAAATACAGACATGTAAGGTGAGTAATATTTTTAGTATTGCCTATATTAAAACAATTGTGCTTGTTTAATGAACTATTAATACCAATTCGTGATGATTTAAAACAAGAAATGCTGCCTATTACCAAACAGATTGTTATTGGCACCAGTGCCTAAAACTTCATCTTTTGATAATTGTGTGTTATGAATGGTGAGACTGCTGGTAGCGGACGGCC
>PVLD010029739.1:0-17679 GCA_004027595.1 Dinomys branickii
TTTTTAAAATTTTATTTTAAAGACAAAAGAATGGAGACATATGAACCAGAAAAGCCATAAACAATACAGAAAATACAAAGTTATACAGAATATAGTAGGGAATTAGAACTGGATGTTGTATTACATAGTTATCTTCACATTAGTTAACACAAAAACATTAAAGGAAATACCAAATTATAGATAAGATAGTAGGGAATTTAGTAGCACTGACTTTAATACAAGGGTACAGCTTTCAGTAAGATGACCAATTCCTTCCAAAGCGTTAGGGATAAACATGATTTTTCTTCAAGCCTATCTCAGCTTTATGGCATCCATCTTGAACCAATAAAGTAGTGAAGATTCTGGCAAGGACATACTGATCTGTCTTTCCTTGTCACATTCAAGATTGACTCTCTCGATGCCTCTCTACATTTTTTCATGCTAGTTTCTGAGCCCCTGCATTTCTGTTTAAGAATCTATCTTCTGTGGAAGGTACCTGCCAAACTTCATCATGGCAGACCAAGATTATGTTACTCTTTCCTGGAGCTGTCTCTGTTTTATTTCCTTTAGGAGGCAGGAAGGAGATCATCTTTACTCAGTGTTCTTTGAGTTTAAGATATATCTGGGAAAGGAAAACCAGAGGATAGAAGGCAGGGCACATCACCGTATTATCAGGACAGGCAGGAGTGAAAGCAGAAGTAAATTTGTGCTTCACACTGATTACTCGCAAATATATGGAGGACTTGTTATAATTGTACAAATTCCCATGAGGTATCTCTATTCTGAATTCTAGCCTTGAAAAAATCCAATAGTAGACCAGTTCATTTGGATTTATTGGTCTGCTTTCCTCTAAAGGCTCTGCTTATAAGAAATTTCCAGTGTCCAAGTGTGTAAACTTCCCTGACTGGAAGTAAATTATTTGAAACAAAATGCAGATTGCCATATATTTGACAAAGAAAAATCTGCAAAGAAACATTTGCCTATAGTTTATTTGATTAGATAAGAATATCACTTTGGGGTCCATCAGAGAGTAACAGTAGTCCATGAAGTCATATCATGGACACTACTGTCCTGGATGTTTGGTTAAAGATATTATATACTTACAGTCACCAAAATAATGTTATGGCTTTGTGAGTGTATTTTCAAACTATATTTCCCAAAAATGGTCACAGAAATACAATCCACATTTTTTTCTGAATTTTGGTACTGCATTCAGGGATGAAATCATTTTCCATTCCTTGTGAAGGTGAATGGGTTTTTGTCACTGTCTCATGGATAGAACGAAGTGGAAGTGATGTTGCTTGATGTCTGTGGCGAGGTCATAAAACGCGAAACAGATTTCTCCCAGACTTATTTCTTGACACATTTGACTTTAGTCACTATGTCATGTGGAGGCCTAGGCAACTTGGAGAAGCCATGTGCAAATGTCTCCTCATAGTCTTAGCCAAGGTCCCAAAAGTAACCAGCATTGACTACAAGACTATAAAAACCTTCAGATAATTAGAGCTCAGGGATTTTGCATGGCCCCAGCTGATGTCAATGGGAACAAACCTAGTTCTAACTTGTCCAAAGATTGATGATTTTAATCAAATGTCATTTTAAGCCACAAAGTTTAGAGCAATATGTAACTGAACCAGTTTTAACTGATATTTTAAATAATCAAAAAGATGTTATGGTCAAGATTATGAATCTGGATTTGATCCGTGTGGAAAACACTAAACTCTTTTCCTAATTTTGAATTCAACTTTCTTTGCTGCCCTTGTACTTACTATCAATGGGGGCACCTTTAAAAATTATTTTTCCAGAGATGCAAGAAAAAATTTTATCTTCAAAGTTCCATTTTCTCTGATAAAAGATGACTTGGCATAAGAACAAAGTATTTTGAATGACAAATGATGTTGAACATATTCTCATGTATTTGTTTACCATTTGTACTTCTTTATCTGAGAAATGTGTATTCATCTCAGGTGCCCTTTTTAAGGATTGGGTCTTTGAATTTGGGGAGGTTCATATTTTTTAATTCTTTATATATTCTAGATAGAAGATTTTTGTCTAAGGGACAATCAGCTAGTGTTTTTTCCCAATTAATGAGTTTTCTTTTCACTCTGATGATGGTTTCTTTAGATGTGTAAAAATCTTTTCAGTAAGATGAGGTCCCAGTTGTTGATTCTTTGAGTGTTTCCCTTGCAGTTTGATTTTTGTTTATGAACTCTCTGCCTACTCCTATGTCGTCAAGGTTTTTATCTACTTTCTCTTCCAATAGAGTTAGTGTTTCTGTTTTAATGTTGAGATCTGTGTTACATTTTGACTTGAGATTGGTTCATGGTGATAGACTTGGGTCTATTTTCAGTCTTTTGTAAGTGGCAAACCAGTTTTTCTAGCAAGAGGTTATCTTTCTTCCAGTGAGCTTGTTTGGCCCTGTCTTGGTTACTTTCCTCTCGTTGCTGAGACAAAATACCCAATGCCCAAAGTGAAGGAAGGAAAGGTTTATTTAGCTTACAGTTTGTGGAGGTTCAGTCTGTACTTGGCTGGTTCTGAGGCAGAGTGGTACATGGCAGAGGGTAAAAGTTCATGGCAGTAGAGGACAGCAAAAACCACAAAAGCAAAAGTGAGGAATGGTGGCAAAGAAGCCTCTTTCCTTCCCTTACATTGTAAACAGGCTCCCTGCACCCAGAGGGCATGTAGCACTCGCATAATCTCCATGCCCTCCTCTTTCATAGGCTCAGCATGTGTACAAAGTAAGTGCCCTGGCTTCCTGCTGAGTCACTCAGCCAAACCTCTAGACTCTCCAAGTTGACACAACGTATAAACCATAACAGCTCCTTTGTCAAAGATTATGTGGCTGAGTGTGTTTGTGGTTGTGGCTGCATCTTCCAGTCTGTTCTATTGATCCTCAAGTCTGTTTTTTAGCCAGTACGAAGTTGATTTTATTACATTAGCTTTGTAGTATAATTTCCTTAAAACAACATTGAGATTTCATCTCACCCCAGTAAGAATGGCTATCATTAAGAAATAAAACAATAACAAATGCTGGCGAGACTATGGAGAAATAGGAACTCTTCTCCACTGCTGGTGGGAATGAAGACTGAAGAACCCAAGTGTTAAGGTAGCTGCATTGGTGAAAGAGAAAAGACCCACTTTGGAGAGAAACTGAGTGGAATTAAAGATGGTATACATAGAGAAGGACGTGAGGCAAGCGATTCCTCATTCGTTCTAGCCATCAAAGGAAATTGACGGGGCCGTACCACCAGTCAGGAACGAGTGTTTATTCAACTTAGTGTTTTTGAAGAACACACAATAGAGCATTTCTACACCTTTGTGGGTCCTGAAAAGGTTTTTTTTTTTTTTTTTTTAAACACAGTCAGTTTCTACTATGTGACCTTGGCAATGCAGAAAGAATCATGTAGCAAGATGCTTTAAAGTGTGCTCTAGAAAGGGATTGACAGCTCTACAGGTCTCCAAATAACACACTTCCTGATCAATTTATAGTTGGTTTTGGAGGTTTAAAGGCACATTAAAGATGAGTTTTGCTTTTCGCAGACAACCAAATGTGAGACAAAGTTATGGTTTGTGTTTCCTACTCAAAGTGCATTGTTCTGATGCTAATTTTTGAATTAGCTAAGAACTAACTTGACCTAAAAAGCTGGAGGATATTATGAAATTCTCTGAAGATTTTGAAGTTTTAGCCTCCTTTTTATTTATTTGAGTGATAGACTCTTCCCCGCTTCCTCTCTCCCTCTCCCTATCTCCTTTCTCCCTCTCAATGATCATAACATAATGTTCTAATAAGAGGAATTAGAGAAATAGAGAGTAGAAGGGCACACAAGGTGCACCCACACCAAATAAGAAGAGAATTCCTGCCTTGCAGGGGCAAGAAGCTTGATGCTGTCTTCAGGCAGGCCTTGTTCAGATGGGAGACTTATTAATTAATTTCTTTCCAAATACATATAGAGTGTAGTATACTGAGATAGAACTCATGTGGCTTTTAAAACAGAATTACTTTCTCGTGCTGAGTAAATCAATTAAACCTGAAAATAGTCTAGCAACTAAGCACATAAAATTGTCTACCTGTTTATTCATAGAGGTCAACATTGTTGTCATTTGGTTCTTAAAGAAGAGAATATGTTTCTTCATTCACCAGATATTATGGTTTGTGTCTAGAAATCTTCACTTAGTCATGGGGGTCAGGTTTTTGAAAGGTAGCTGAATCTAATTTGTGACCTATTCATAGAACAATACTGGGATTAAGAGTGAGTGCCCAACTCCAACTATCTGGATAAGATAAAAGGGCCAGAAAAGACTCACCCCCCGCCCTTATTTTGGCTCTTGTTGCTTTTGCTCTAATCTACTTCATGAACTACTACTCCTCTGTCCTGTGCCACCTTGCCTTGGAGCCAGCCAATTATGGACAAAAACTTCTAAGAAGTGTGAGCTAAATAAACCTCTCCCCCTTTAACTTTGGGTGTTTGGTATTTTGTCTCAGCAATGAGAAAAATAACTAAGCAGTGTGTACAAAAGACTGTACAAATCACTGAACACTTCCACAAAGAAAAAGTAGTATCAGTTTACTCATTTTTCAGTTATTTTACATCTAGCCTGGGAAACGTTTTATCCTTGAAGTGTTTGCTTTATTTTTATCAGAAAATCACATAAAAATTTACAAAAATAAGCCAAAAAGTTGTATACATTTTATTTTCATTTTCAAGGATCCAGTTTACTTATTTACTGTAAATTTCCTTATAATAAGCATTTCATGATTTTAATGATTCACATATGTTCCAATTAAAAGGCTTCATTAAACTTGATTTTATATATAATTATTGCTGCAGTTTATCACACTTCCTTTTTTCTGCTGCCTAAGTCAGTCATTGGCCTCTTTGCACTCATCATGCCTTTAGTTTCAGTGATTTTCTAAAATTCCTTTGGACAGGTTCTCATATAGACAGCAATGTGAGAAGTGTACCAAGCTCGTTGCTCAAGAACAGAGCAATGAACATTATCTGGAAAATTAGAACTGCATTATGTTTAGTGGATGAACAGAACTCTCTTCCAGAGCCCTACAAAAGCGAACATTTAAAAGTGTGACTGCTGGGGACAAAAAAGAACATAGACAAAAAAGGAAAACCAATAAAAAGTCAAAAAGAACCTCATCGCTGAAACCCTCCATAGTGTAGGATGGAAGAAAAACCCTAGGATGTGAAATACCTCCAATAAATTTTAAAAAAATTAAATGTATATCAAGTAAGTATTTGGCAAAATTAGTTATTTTTCTATGGCGAGGCCAGTTTCTTGGAACATGATACTTGATTAGGTTTAGATCTGATCCAGTGAGGTGTATAAACTAACGTCAGTCCTTGAAGGAGGTATTTACCTTCCATTCCTGCTGTATTGCAGTGACTAGTGGAAAGAGTGTGAGTCATGCAGCTTGAAAATTCATTTATTTATTCATTCAGCATGTACCTATTAAACGCTTGCTTTGGTTTGTGCTCTGGGGATGCAGCAGTGGGCAAGAATGTGCTTGGATTAATGGATCTTATTTTGCAGTAGGAGCCAGTAAATAATAAATAAGTACATAAAGTATTTTAAGAGAGTGATAAATACATAAATCAGACTTCAAAGGGAATGATAGTGTGATAAAAAAGCATTGCTTTCTCCCTTTCCTCAGAGCCCACACTATCTGTTAGCAAAATCTGCAGTTATTCTTCCATAATATATCCAGTCATACACCTTTTAAATCCTGATCATCCCCTCCTGGTTAGGCCAATATCGTCTTTTACCTGTATTATCCCTGTGGCCTCTGACTTCTGAACTTCATCATTTTTCTTCCATATGGCCTGTTTCCATGAAGCCACAATAATACTTTCAATCCATGAGTAAGATTAGATCACTTCACCCAGCGGCCTCTTACATGAGAGTGTAAGCCAAAGTCTCTGCAGTGCCTGTCTTCCATGCCCTCTGTCTGCTGTTATCTCTTCACCCCAGATTTCCCAGTACCCAAGCCATTACCCGCATCGCCATACAGTGCTGCCTTAAGCAAGTTAGTGGTGCTCCTGCTTTAGGTTCTGTAGTCAGCAAAATTCCAAAATGGTACTGACCTACACACACCAGCCAGCAGTTGTATAATCAGTCGAATATCTAGGTCCTGCTATGATGGAATTTTTAATGGTAATCAAATTCAACGTCAGTTGACTTAAAATCAATAGATAATACTTGAGGAGGTGGAGATGGAATGTGCCTGATTCCACAAGTCTTTAAATCAGAGCTATTCTGCAGAAATCCAGAAGATCATCTGTACCTACTTTGAAAACTTGTAGTAAAATGGAAAATGCAGAAGAAATGGACAAATTCCTAGATACTTATGAATTACTAAAGTTGACTCAAGAAGTTATAAAATACTAAATGAACCAATATCAATCAATGTAATAAAAAGGTAATTAAAAACCTACCAACAAAGAAAAGCTGAGGCCCTAACAGATTCACTGTTGAATTCCGCAAGAAATTTAGAGAAGTCCTAACACCACTATTTTTCAAAATGTCCAGGTTATAAAGAGGAAAGGTTTCCTTTGCTTTAGGAACATGCGTGTGAGGCAGCTACGTTTGGACTCAAGGTTGAAGTGGATGCCAGACTGAGAGTGAAAGGTAGGGCTTAGAGCTTGGAAAGTCTGAGAGGATGCTGTACGGAATTTACACTGAATTTTAAATACAAATTTGAAACACAGTAGGCGTTTTAAAACTTTTAATAAGCAGAGGGAAAAATTAAAAGTAAAAAAAGTGAATGACTAGCAATGTCTGTGAATGCCATCTTTTCTTCCCTCCTCTTTGATATTCTCTGCTTGGTGGCAGCATCCTGAAACTCTACTGGTTGTTATTTGTATACGTCTTTGATATTTTCCTATATTCTACCCTGGACAGGAAGGCTCCTGGGGGCTGGCCCCATCGTTGTTGGATTGAATTTTCTGATCTTATTTCTAAAAAGCCTGACAAGTGTTGTCTTTGGAAGTGTTTTCACCTTTGCAGTCTAGCAGAATACTTGGGTATATTAAATGCTTCTTATCTATTAATTATTAAGGTATTATCCTTCATTACTGGTCTAATTTGATGAACTGCGGAAATAAATTGGGAAGCCTGTGATCAAATTTCAGCTCAGGATTTTATGGAACACTGGATAAAACTTCAAGTTTTGCTAGGATATAGATTGTAATTTGTAAAGTGGCATGGGTAATGCTGTTTCACTAGTAATTAATAATTAAGTGAAGTAATATTAATGAAGTACATAGCTCATTTTATAATCAATAAATACGAGCCATTATTCCTGGTTATCATTAGGCATTGCAGATAGATTTGGTAAATTGGAAGGTAAGGAGATTGTTTTTCAGGTTTTCTATCTACTCACACCCATAGGAAAGGGGGCTGCATTGGTGCTTCTAGAAACTCACAGAGGAGGGGGAGACGTTCTCATAGAGGCAAAGTTGTTGGAGGAGGAGCCCTAAGTACAGAGCATATAGAACAATGAAACAAGAGTTCTAGATATGCTGCAGACCAAGGAAGGGCTACCAGGCGGGGTGAGCATCAGACCCGTACTCCCATGCAGAACCACTTCAGAGGAGATGCACAGCCTCTGGTAGTCTGGAAGTCTATCTTTCAAGAGATATAGCTGTGATAGCTTCATATAAACAGCTCTGGGGTCATTTGTATGCATAAAGGGCCAGGATATCTTCAGTGGACTTTGCTGGACAATATATATTTTGATGTTGACCATGATTGAATAAAGACAGCACGCTCTCTACCTATTTTACAAACACTGCATAGTCTCCCTGGATACAATCTAAGATGGATTTAACCCTTCTAACATGAGTTAAATTGATTTCTACCATTGTTGTTAATGGGATCTCCATGGAGACATAAGTTAATGTAGAAGAATAATGTCCTAGAGTAAAATTAAATGGTAAGCTATTTCAGTAATGCTGGAGATGAAGATATAGATAATAATTAATAAATATTTAAAGGAGTGATTCACCATTAACATTTTTCTATATGTCACTTCCAAGTTTAAGCCAAATTCGTTATTGTGAACTAATGATGTTCATTAAATCTCTGTATGAAAGATTTCTGAGAAATGGAGATTCAAACAGGGCTAATGGATGGATGGGAGGACTGCTTTCCCACCTACTCTTTGTATCACAGGATCATTGAGATGGAGAGCATCTCAGAAGGCATTTCATTCTCTCTAGTGTTCTTTGAGAAAGGCTGAGAGCAGTATTTCCTCCTGATACATCCTGTGGCTTATTATGCTTGCTAAAATCTATTATTTTCTTTCTAGGTTTGTATAATAAAGCTTTTTAGACGAACTGAAGTGCACCTCCCTAAACATACGGGTAATTCCACTTGGCTTTCAAACTGGTTGTCTCTGAAATGAAGAAATGTATAACAAAAGATCAACAGTTCTTCAGGTTGCAGAAATACTGACTGTTCCTTTGTTATTTGGGCATCTTAGAAAAGCTAAAATCCATTTACAGTACCTGTGTCCCAAGAGACGTACCTCAAACAGAAGTATCATGGGCAGTCTGGTTTGAGGACACTGAAGAGTTCTCATCTTTGAAGTATCTCAGTGGTTTTATAAATAAGAAATAAAAATTCTATTTTAGTGATGAAGCAGTAGTTCTATTCTCCCAATGACTTCTTATCTGGTTTATGATGTTTTGGGAAATAAATTACTTGATATTGAATTTTTCAGCTCCTGGATTATGTAGCAGAAAGATCAGTGCCTTCAAAAAACTTAAAAAGGTGCTGTACTGAGACAGTGAAACCACCAGAAAATATAATAGGCTTTCAGATAGAGCTGGATGTGTTTGTAACATAGCTCCCCTGGGTTCTAGTCATGTAAACTTGTGTTCTCCTGAATGATGACCCTGAGATGAGGACTTGAGTAAAGGGATTTAGCCTGGGAAATGATCATAGGACGTACAGCTGAGGGAGAGATAAGGGAGGAAATCCAAAGGTAGTGTGCTAAAGTCTGGTTAACGCTGTGAGCAACTGGAATTTAACCAAGACAGGGTCTTAGCTTCCTATAGAATAAGCTGTAGAGTTGTCCCATAGAGGGATTGGGAAGCTATGCTATGTACCCAGTTACCTGTGTCCAACATGCATGGAAACTACTTCCTGGGACGTTAAAGCCCAGGTTGTGCCCAAGTGATTACCCAAAAGCTGCACAAATGCCCAGAAATCCTACAGGCAAGGAAGGAACCAGAGGGACTGACACTAGATGGAGGAAGTGGGCAGTGCCCAGAAGCCCTTGCGGTGGACTGGGTGTTTTCCCCAGGTACGAACAGTGTCTCCCAAGATCTTTATGATAAAAACATTTTTAAAACAGTTAGTGCTTATATATTTTGATAAAGCTTGCATGCCTATACCTGATAATAAGAGCAACTACTCTGAAGATAACAATATTCATTATAATAGCCATGGTTAATTTCCTATCATCTTGTTTTGAAATTCTGTATAGTTTTTATATTTTTGTCTCATTAAAATAATAAAAAAGAATGAGTCAATCTGTGAGGAAATTTTGTTTTTGTTGTTTTTTAATTTTTTTCTGTGAGAAAACTTTTATGGAGCACGTTCTACCCACTATACTATACAACTGTTATAGAGAAGCAACACTTATGTTGGTTTTATGGAGGACCCTGACCCAGTCTCCAACGCCTTCTGATAAGAGTAGAATTCACTTAGAAATGGGAGGCTGCTGTTTTCTCAAAAAGTGTACTGGAGCATCTGCTTTGTATGGTGGGGCTCAGGAATCCAAGAGGAGCTCTTCCTCTACCTTTTTTGCATAACACTAGCATTATAAAGCCACAGCCTGTGGCTGCCTGTATTCTCTCTGCAGGAATTGGAGTTGTTCTGCCCTGTAACTGTGATCTCGGAGTGATGTGTCCATGGGGTGCTGTTTTGAAGTTCTAGAGGGAAGGAGTGGTTCCCAGTATCAGAGGAGCACTGACAATGGTCTCCCTCTCCTTGCAGCTTTGGACAGTACCACGGCACCATCAGCCATCCCCTCTCTGATTTTTGTTAATGGGCATCTAGGATATGTTACCATGTACATGGTTCTGAATATAGTGTGGAGTGTAGCTACAGGCATGTAAGATTTTATTAATCTCTTTTCACAAATGAGACAGCTGAGGCCCAGAACATTGGTTATGCATCAGAATCACCTGCTGAACTCATTGAACACAAACGAATGGGCCCCATTTCAGAGCCTCTGACTCCTGATTTTTGATCTGATAATTTGCATTTCTGACTAATTCTCAGGTAAAATTGATGCTGCTCATCCACAGACCACACTCTGAGAACTAATGAAATATTGTGTGAAACATCTCACTTAATAGTTGTCTTTGTAGATAGATAATCATAGCACTATGGACCATGTTGTTTTACTCAGTGATCTTTGTGTAGCTCAGGATCTGGCAAATCACACCAAAATATCAATAGAATGAGAAAATGTCTCAATCAGAGATACAGGTTAAACTTCTGCTATTGCCTGTGAATAAATGATGTAGCTCTGAATGGAATGTTTATGTCTTATGTTGAGTTCTAGTTTCTTAGCCTCTGGTTTATTCTTACCACTGATACCTGCTCTTTCAGTTCCCCGGGGCCAACTGCTACCACAGGTGGCTTTTGACGTGATGGTCTCTTCCTTGATATATTCGCTGGGTAAGCTGGGCGCAGGCTCCTTATCCTGCTTCTTGGTTGACTCACTTTGTCTTCACCTCCCCTGTCTATTCTGTGATTAGTGTGTTGTCTCTTCTCTCCATTTAACCTCCGACTACGAAGAAGCATACAAAATTGATTTTGAAAACCACAGCCTGTCTGCATCTCATCCCTAAAAACTCCTCTGAATGACACAGGAAAGAAGCCAATGATTTTCTGCTTCTCTTGAAGGGTTGCTCTTACTAAAATGAAAAGTAGCCTTTGACTTTTAATTTAGTGTTTATAACTGCAGGATCTCTTCAGTTGCCTTCTGGTACAAACTCTGCTGAAAACCTCAAATATATGATATCAAGATACTCTTCTCTAGGATATGCCAGGAGAAATGCATAATTTTTTTCCTGATATGAGGGTTTTAGAAGATGTTCCCAGACTCCCATTTTCCTTGCAGATTCCAGAACCAGTGTTACCCAGGTTGTTGGACTTAGATTATCTATTGACAACCAGGAATTGCTATAACTAAAGTATGAGGGAAAACACCACTTGATCTGTACATCCTTTCTGTACATGGGCAAGTAGTGATCATTTTCAGCTTTGCAGGCCGATGCTTTCTCTGTCTCAATTACTCAACTCTGTCACTGTATGTTAAAAAGAGCACGGGAATATATATATCACTTGGAGAGCACAGGAATATATATATATATATATATATATATATATATATATATATATATATAATATATATGAAGAGATGTAGCTGCATTCCAGTGAGAATTTACATAGGAATATGATTCATTAATATGCAAATTTCATGTATTTTATTCTTGTGTCATGAAACAGGAGAAAAATTCTGCTTTGTTTTTTAAAGCCATATTAAAATGCAAAAGTGCTTGTTAACTCATAAGTCTATGGACTTATCTAAAGATTGGTATCGCTTCAAGGAAGGTTTGGTCATAGTCTTCTGTCCATAGTCTTGTTTTCCTATGGGTTGAATTGTTTCTATTCTCAGAGATACTTATTTATTATAATAGGTAGATTTCCTACTAATCAATTCTGTATGAGCTAGAGCAGTTTGATTTTTCTTTACTTTTAACCTCTAAATTCATTTTGGTTCAGACCTTGTAAAATCTTTTATTGTTGGAGTCAGGTGTGGAAATCACCTGTCCACAAAATCAGCTCTTCTCTGCATCACAGACCTGGAGTTAAGTAGCCAGAATGTAAGAGATGTAACGGTAATAAGTACGTTGAAGGAAAGCTGTCCATTTTCCTATTGAATTACTGCTTCGTGATTCTTTCCCAAATGGCATAAGAGAGATGAAAGAGACAGAACTCTCAGTTTCAATAAGTACAGGAATGAGACACATAAAAAATAAAGTATACACTGATGAATCCCTAAGATCTTAATTATCGCAGAGTGAAATGTGAGAGAAAGGAGGAGAATGGTAGTTTTTCACTTATTTAAGTCATTTCGTCCTGTATTATGGGCAAGATCCTGTTTTCTAAAAGTATGAGCTCAATGTTTGCTCTGCATACGTGATAACTTTTAAAAAATTCCCACTTGTAATTACCATTTGTACCTTTAGGAATTGTCCTAAGTGTGGATGTCTTCAAAACAAGGAAGGTCCACAAAAAGCCTAAGATGGAGTTAAGTCAAAGAACCCGCCTTTTTAGTTAAATTTAAATTGGCAGCAATTACGAAGTACTATCACTTGCTCTGAAAGTGACTTAGTCGGAGGCCATGTGGAAAATTTGCAAAGCATTTGAAATTTATGTCTTACCAGTGAGGTATGTGTGAAGGCCACGGACAAAGAGCCAGCAGGTTGTGTATGGTGAGGTTTGGACCCTCTGTTTCAAAGGTGGTGCTTTCAATGCATCATCCACTGGAAGGGAGGGAGACTGTGACCTCATCAGGCACAAGGTGGAGAAGGGCGTCCAGTGGGTTAGACTACTATCAAGCTCTTTTTACAACGGCCCCTGAGCCCATCCATAGCCAAGAAGGTCTCTTGGTATAATCATGACTTGAAGACTGAAACTATTAGTATTATCACACTGGTGACACCTGAACTTTTGAGGCAACATATTAAAATATCACAGGGCTGGAACTGTCAGTGTGACAAGAGCTTTGCTGACTATTTAGACATTGCTCATGTATTATACATGGGTTGAAGTCTTAGCAAAGATTCACATCCTCCCATTAGACTCTAAACCATTCTGAAGCTGAGTAATAAACAATTTCTTCTTTAATGCTGATACTCATAGTAAATTAATGTGCAAATAAATAACTCTGACCTGTCATGCTGTTTAATACAGGTTCTTAATTTTTATTTGCGGTGGTTGTAAAAAACATGACCAGATGTGTGTGCTGAAAGAGCAGCAGAACTTTAATAAATCTCGAATGTACAGTATTTTCTAATTTGTTCTCTTTTCACTTCCAGAAATCTCTTGGTTTCTCAAGCTGTGGCCCAGAATTAAGTTTCTCTGTACAGTACTGAACAATGCCTTGCCATCAGAATTACCTTCTTTTCTTACTAAGCTTCCATTATATTCTATGTGAATGCTCACTATAGCATTAATTATAGTTTAAAATAAAAGAGGATAAATTTAAGTTTTTAACCTCTAAATCAAAATGTGATTTAATTGAAGACATAACATGGTACAACAGTTCCTGACTCAAAGTAATTACTCATTCAATGTTTGCATTGCTTTCATGCAACAGATAATGCCCTTTAAGTCAACAGTGGATACCTATATGCTGGTAGTCCTGGAAGGTTATACTGAAGCTGAACATTTTCTACTGTGTTGTGTTATCTGTCATAACCTCATAAGAGAATGCATCATTCTCAAAATTACATAATATGGGTGTAAATGCACCTACAGTGCATATAAACAATAGCACACACAGTTTTGTACAATACACAGTATTTAATAAATGGTAGTAAACGCCATTATTTTGTACTAATTTATGTGTTTTTATGACTTGTGTCTAGATGTGCCCCCAAAGCCTCATGTGGTCATAAGTGGGGTTTTTGAGGTGGCTGGATCTAGAGTGTGTGACTGACTCATGGTGCGGTGCTAGGACTAAGAGTGAGTGACGACTAAGTTGGTCCCCTGACTGTTCCGGCACCACCCTCTTCCCAGCAGCTCACAGCACAAGTAGCCTTCGACACAATATCAGGGTTGGAAAGGATTTTCTTCCCCCTTGTTTGCTTCCTTTTGGTGTCTTCTGCCCACCCTGAGCTGGTTCTTCTCTGTGATCTCCTTCTGCTGGGCCACCCTTCCTTGTAGTCAGCAGATTGTGGACTGAAACCTCTACTGTGAGCAGAACAAACCTTTTCCCCTTTAACTGTAGGTGTTGTGTTTTGTCTCAGCAATGAGAGAAAAGTAACTAGGATGTGTTATCATACTATACATTTTATTATTGCTTTGCAGTGCACTTCTACTTACATTTTTTATGCTTGCCTTAATATAGGATATCATGTTATATGAGCAGCAGCCTCACATATCTCCTTGTTACTACATCTCTTGATTGCATGGAGAGGCTACATTGAGCAGTTGACCAATAGTATGTAGGTTTGTCTAAGGACATTCTGGGGTTTTTACCCACTGATGAACACACTTCTCATACACGTTCCTGTTTTTGTCTCTTTTTATTGGTTAAATGAATTGATCACTAGGATGCTATGTGGAGCATTTAACTGCTTCTGCATTGTAACTGTGAAACACAAAATTTTAAAAATGGAAATTAGCACATTTCAAAATCATGAATTAAACAGCGATTATATTAACAATGATTAATTTCCATTAGCATATGTGCCCTCCAACAGATTTTTCCATATTGTACTAGTTAACTGTTGCCTTGTAACAAATTTTACAGTATCTTAGTACCTACAAAAAAGCCCTAAGTATTTATTACATCATACTTCAGAGTCAGAAATCCAGGAGCAGCTTAGGTGGGTGGTTCTGATGTAGAGGCTCTCATTAGGACACAGTTAAAATGCTGCCTGGTGTTGCAATCATGGGAGGGTTTAGCTAGGGCTGGAGAACTTATATCTAAGACTAACTCATGTAGTTATTGGTGTAGGCTTGGGTGTCTCACTGGTTCTCATCAAGAGGGCTCAAGCCGATCCTCATCACATAACCCTCTGCAGAGAGCTGCTTGAGCTTGTTTCCCACATGAAGGTTACCCTCCTCCAGGAAAAGCAAGTCAATTACAGGAACAAGCTATAAATGGCAGTGTCTTTATGACCTGCCTTCAAAGTCATATGCCATTATGTCTGCTATATTTTGTTGGTTGTAGAAAATGACACTGACAGAAGCTTTGGAGTTGTGGATACCAGCAGCATCTTGGAGGCTGGCTAGGACCGATATAGAGACTTTTTGGAATTGCTTTATAAAACTATAATTCCAAACATTTATTTGGAAATTATGTTTCACATAGAAACGTGCCATTACTCCTTTTCCAGATTAAAATACAGCCGGATATAAGGAATTCTTTGAAATATAACTGACATTATAACCCATACATTTATTCTACCTTATTTATGCACATTTTCTGTAGCACTATAAAAGAGTACATATTCTTGTAGACACACTTGTGCATATTTGTGATCTCATTTCTATAGAGGAGGAGAACCTCATTAGGTACATGGTTTTAGTTTTTCTTTTTCTATTATCACTGCAGGACTTCAAGACAGAGAGACTTACTTTGAACCCCTAATGCATATTTTTCATGTCAGCATCAGGACTGCAATATTATTTATGTAACTGTTATCCTGGCAGCCAAGAGAAATGCTATCTTATTTTAATTCATTTTTCCTTATTAGTGATTTTAAGCATTCATCATTATATTGACTTTATGCCCTCTTTCTTTAAAAAATTGTCTACCTACAATCTTTCTGTAGGATATGACCCTTTTTGCATCAACATATGGGAGTGTTTGATATTTACCATATACCTAGAAATAAAATTTTATTCATCTGTACTCTGGGAAGTTCATAGTGCAGTCTCTTCACAACACCACTAGTGTCCATTTATTACTCTTTTAACTTAAATCCACCAGGATTCATGAGTTCAAATATACACAGAAATTCTATGTAACTTATTTCTGGATAACTTTAAGTTATGGTGAGAAACTGGCTTCTGACATGACTAAACAGAGTCCTCTGCCCCAGAAAGTGGTGAATTTAGCAGTCTGTTGACTTTAAGATTACCTTGGAGATAGATCACAGAATTTAAAATGCAGTCACTCAGAAAGCAAAATTGCTTGGGAATAAAAGGCAGTAATTACTATCACTCTGCAACTAGTGAAAAAAAGGAAGAAAAAAGTCCTCTTACTGTAAACCTTGAAACCTCAGCAAATACCCAGAGACTCTTCAGATAGCGTATTGTGATCAAAGCAGCAATCTTTAGGGTAAGCGAAAACTTCAAATTTCTCTTTCGCTGTGTGTTTTAAAACCCAAACTACTTTGATTGCTTTTCTGTCTAAACTCAATAAACACCCTTGACCTTGAATTATACTATTAGGAGATAAAAATCTGGTAGCGAAGAGAGAGCACTAAAAATGAATTCTTTGCTCTCTAGCATGGTAATGAACAATAGCCAATAGCAAGTCAATAAAGATAGTGTAACAAGCAAGTCATTTTTCAATAAAAACTTTTACTATAATGAATGTTTAATATATTTAATATCTAAAAACACATTTCTTGGGTAACTGTTACTGTAATATTTTGGAATTAGTTTGGCAAAATTAGCTATAAAGAATATTTGAGGAAAGAGCAAATTTCTCTGTCTCTAGAGAGGCCTTACAAGTACTTCCTAAGATTTCAAGTTCTACTGATTTGGAGAACTTGTTGTAAGAAACAATGGCTTTAGTTACTTGGCAAATAGATTCTCCATTTGCATAGAATTGTTCCTCACAATATCACTAAAGATCAGTGAGATTCTTTTGGTAATCTCGCTTTCCTTCTCTAGTCAGCAGGAAAGAGAGTAATGATTGTTTTTCACAATACGTGTTACCCTTTCAGAATCCCAAAGGAAACAGATGGTACACCTAAGTTAGTATAAATACGGGTGTTTTTTCCAAAGTGCATTTTAAAAAGGCAGGGTAGGGTATAGTTTTAATGGTGGAAAAACTTAGGGTCCAAAAGTAGAGGATCCTTTACTAATTTAAGAGCAAATAGAGAGGGCAGGAAGTGTTATTAGAACCAGGAAAAAGAGGAATCAAAGGGAAAGACATCAGCGGCTAGCTGGAGCCAACTTCTCAAAGAAGTCACTGGGGGATGCAATATGCTGGCCTGACTTGGTCTCTGAACTGCAGTCTCCAAGACGACACTGAAAGTCATGGATATACTTATCATCTCTGACAGAGAAAAAGCAGTGTGCATAGGGTGGAGAGAGGTTTGGAGCGGCAGTTGAATGAAGGCACTCTGGAGAGGCTTGTATTCTTGTTTTTCATATCACAGATGTCCCTTGCCTGATGATGGGGTTATTCTCAGTAAATCCAAAATAAGTTGAAAACATCATACATTGAAAATGTATGTAGTACACTTAACTGTCTGAACATTAGAGCTTAACCTAGGCTACCATAACTCATATTAATCTAGTTGGGCAAAATCATTTAATACAGACTATTTTGTTTAAAAATATTGAATATATGATGTAATTTATTAAATACTATATGCTGAAAGCAGAACAACAATGCACATATACATTATATAGTCACTACTGCATCTATAATATTTAACTATACCATCATAGAGCTGAAAGAGTTTAAGTTGAGATCATAGCAAGTCAAAGGCCACCTGTAGGACTTCCGGGAAGATGGCGACCGGGTAGGCAGCAGAGAGAGAACCTCCCAGAGGATTACCACCCAAACAATGAAATATAACAATATGAAGACAGAAATAAGGACTTCCGGGAAGAAGACGACCAGCCGAGAGAGCGAGTGTGGAGGGAAGAACGGCTTCAGCTCCTGAACCCGACAGAGAACGCGCTACTGGGACA
>PVLD010029740.1:0-17677 GCA_004027595.1 Dinomys branickii
GTATGTTTCTCCATTTATTGAAATCCTCTTCGATCTCCTTTTTCAGAGTACTGTAGTTTTCACTGAATAAATCTTTCACATTCTTTGTTAGATTGATTCCTAAGTATTTCAATTTCTTTGTTCCTACTTTAAAGGGTATGGTTTCCTCAATTTCTCTCTCAGTCTGTTTCTTGTTCGTGTATAGGAATGCTATTGATTTTTGGGTGTTGACTTTGTATACGGCTACGCTGCCGAATTTGTCAATTAATTCCAGGAGATTTCTTGTGGAGTTTTTGGGGTCCTCCATGTATAGTATCACGTCATCTGCAAATAGTGATAGTTTGACTTCTTCATTTCCTATCCTTATTGCTTTTATTTCTCTCTCTTGTCTGATTGCTCTGGCTAGTGCTTCCAGAACTATGTTGAATAGGAGTGGTGACAATGGACATCTTTGTCTTGTTCCTGACTTTAAAGTGAAAGTTTTCAGTTTATGTCCATTTAGTATGATGTTGGCTGTTGGTTTGTTGTAGATGGCTTTGATCAAATTGAGGTAGAGGCCATCTACTCCTATTTTTTCTAAGGTTTTTAACATGAATATATGTTGGACTTTATCAAAAGCCTTCTCTTCATATATTGAGATGATCATGTGGTTTTTGTCTTTGACTGTATTAATATAGTGTATTACATTAATTGATTTGTGAATATTGAACCATCCCTGCATTCCTGGAATGAATCCTATCTGGTCGTGGTGTATAATTTTCCTTCTGATTCGCTGTAATCTATTTGCCAGTATTTTGTTGAGTATCTTTGCGTCTATGTTCATTAGCGAGATTGGCCTGTAGCTCTCTTTCTTGGGTGGGTCTCTCTCTGGTTTTGCTACCAGTATTATACTTGCCTCCAGAAATGTGTTGGGGAGAGTTGCTTCCTTTTCGATTTCATTGAAGAGTTTGAGGAGTGTTGGCATTAGATCTTCTCTGAATGTTTTATAGAATTCTGCTCTGAATCCATCAGGGCCTGGGCTTTTCTTTGTTGGTAAGTTTTTAATAACGTTTTCAATCTCATTAATTGATATTGGGTTGTTCAGGATTTTTACGTCTTCCTGATTCAATTTTGGCAATTTGTACCTTTCTAGGAATTTGTCCATTTCTTCTGTATTTTCTATCCTATTGGAATACAGATTTTCAAAGTAGGTATTAATGATCTTTTGTATTTCTTTTGGATCTGTAGTGACTTCATCCTTTTCATTCCTTATTGCATGAATTTGAGATCTTTCCCTTCTTTTTTTGATAAGGTTGGCTAGGGGTTTATCAATTTTATTTATTCTTTCGAAAGTGGAGTTTGGTAATTCCTAATTATCTGTCAGCAGGAAAATCATTTAATTTTTTGAACCTCCCTTTGTCATCTGTAAATTATGAACTTAATCACTTTTTTACTATAGTTATGAAAAAATAATGTGAACATGAACAGAAAATAACTATCAGAGTCACAAGATAATGTGAAAGCATTGAATGGATATGCCGTTCCTTTCTAGGGGAGAGGGTATTTAACCACTGCCAAACGCTTTGAAGTTATCCCTTTGCATTTCAAAACTGGAGCCAGAAATTCAATTTGAGAGCAACTAAAAATAAATAAACTGTGTATACCTTCACTTTTCATTTCATAGACATGATTCAATACCAGCTCATTCATCAATTACTGTTCAAGCCCATTAATATTTTTAATATGTAGCTTAATTTTTAAGATATGGATATTTATTACTATTGAATTGAATTATTCTTTGTATACTGAAAGTTGTAGTAAAAATAACCTCTATATGGTTTCCAGTATCAAAATAACCCTCATCAGTAGAATCATCCTATTCTTAATAGATGTTATTAAATGCATAGACAAAATCTGTTTCAAAACAGAATATATTATTTTTTCCATGTCTTTGTACAAAGAAAGATGGAGGGTGGTAGCTTTTGAATGGTGCTATGAACAACACTAGATTCAAAGTAAGATTGTTTTTACTCTGTTGAAATAAAAAGCAAAACTATTTCCAAGTATTCTGTTCATCTGTCTTGCAAGAGTTTCCATATGAAAATAATCTAGTTTTCATTTAATGATAATACAAAAAGCAGGAATGTGTTATAAAAATGTAAGAAAATTTAATTAAGCCCACAGATATTTCCCAATATCTTACATTTAAACAAATTAATATTTCTGTCATATTAGAACTCACTTGTTATTTGAGTATTATGAAGTAAATAATCCTTCCTTAGTATGTAAAGTCTCTCAAAATATATGAAGCACAAAATGTATAGGGCACTCTTCCTCAGACAGACATATATTAATTAATTAATGGGAATCAGATCAGATTATGGTAAAATAAATTTCATAGATGTAGGCATTCTGGATGATGTGGGTCGTTAAAAGATGAAACATTTTCTATAGAAACTCCAATAATGAGTCAAAGAAGTTGTAAATGTTGAAATTGTGTTTTAGTCTGCTTATCAATGAGTCTTTGGAAATATTGATAAAGGCTTTGGAAACCAGCTTTATTCAATGTGTTTTCAGCTTGTTTGAGAAACGATAGCAACATTTTCAATCCACATAATCTCATCACAGAGAGCAGCCATCTTCCATCTTTGTTATAGTTTCCATCTAGATGAAAGAAAACTAGTACAAAAATTGTGCAAGATTTCACTGATAAAGGTCTTGAATGTGATGTGAGCAGAATAGTGAGGACAGCTCTCCCATCATAGCTGAAAAAGAGACATGAATATAAGTTTTCTATTCTTCCATAAAGTTACTGGAAAACACAATAATTGCCTCTCAGGTTCATAAAATATCACCATCAAATTCACTTTCAAAGTATACTAATTTGTTTGCATTATTAACTAGCAATTATTGTTTTTCAGAATATAGTACATTAAAAACTCTATTCTTTATTTTAATTTGGAAATTAAATGAAAATGAATATAGATATAGTTTTACTACTAGATGTTCTCTCTGTAATTTTTGCATTACCAAGCTTGGATATATTTTGTAATTCTTGGTAGAGCATACATTGCTTCATACCATGGCACTGCCTATATTTTATATGCAAATACATAATACTTTTGTTAATACAGTGCCTACCCAATCCTTTGCCTAATCCTTAAAAAAACTTTGATTTTTTTATGCATGTGCATTAAAAGGCATGAATCAAAAATATTTTCAATGACTTCTACTATTAAAGAATTTGACTATGAACATAATTTAGACATAAAATGTGAAAAATGGATATGTGAATGTTGGAAATATGTATGATTTTCTGATAGCCATCTGTTAATCTAACATGGAAGATATACAATGTACATTACAATGTAAAATAAAAGTACAATCTTAGTCACCAATAGGCAATTATTACAATATGGCCTTCATTTTCATTCAAGTGTATCTAAGTCTCATTTGTGCAAAGCACTCAGCACATGAAGTGTAAGAAATTATTTTAGCTTACATTTATCAACATGGGAAGATTAAACAGTTCAGTTCCTTTCATTTTATGAGTTTATTCTCCTTTACAAAATTAACACAGAATAATATTGTCAAACATCAAATATAAGTGTACCTGTTTTTAACAATATTTTCTATATTTGCGAAGACAGTTTTCCCCACCAAGTATGACAATTTACCCTAGTTGACTTAGAGACTTGAGTGAAGCACAAATCAACATGCCATTTGCAAGTTTTCTGATAAAAGGAAATTGGGAGTAAATTTTAAAGCCCCTGAAAATTTGACAAAGTAAATCACTTCAGTTGCTATAAAGATACTAAATACTACAGAAAACGTCTTTCTCACAGAGAGTATAAGACCATTTGTGTTGCTGCTCACCTGTTCTCACTAGAGTGTATTTTCTTACTGCCTGTATTCATCCATCATTGTCAAAAGGACCCTAAACAATTGCATTGCGTATTCCATATCACGGGTCAGACACTTCAGTGAGTTTCCAAGGACCTATAAAACCAAAGCAAAGAAACAAAATAATAAAAATACTTGCACGGCACTGAAAACACTGTCACCAATATAGCATTAATTTCTAGGCCCACCAGTCACTCTGTCCGGATTGGGAATTCCCCGTGCGGAAGGGGACTTCCCTTGCTGCGTCTCCTCCCATTCCCGCTCGCTAATGGCTCTTACGTCCTCGTGTGGTTCCTCTTCACAGAATTCTCATCCCTTTTGTTTCTATTTTTAAAATCCTATTAATATTTAAACTTATGTGTGTAGTTTGTACTCATTCAAATCAGAAACATAATGCAAATATAAAGATGGTTAACCCCCCCCCACACGTTCTAAATTAGTCAAATCTAGTTAAAAATTTTCCTTTCACATTTCCCTAGGTTCCCTTCAAAACACAGTATGCACTAAAGAAATGTTACTTCTTATCAGCAGATTTTCTGCCATGTATCTTGCAAATGTTTCCCCTGTATCTTTTATTAAATATTTGTGTGTTTGCTTCTGAGATTGTATACCTGCAAACAAATGCACAGACTACATACAAAATATAATTTGTTTATGATGGATCTTAACAAGATTTAAGTTTTTAATGATTTAAATATGAATTCTTATCTTTTTCTTTCTCACGGTCTTCTCCTCAATAAAGCATGCATTTATTTTTTGAATAGACTTACTGTACATGAAGAATGTAGGGTTTATTTACTGACACACATTTCTGCATGTGTGTGTATGTGTGCAGTGTATGTAATAACCGCCTGCCTCTGCTTCCTCCTTTTTAATTTCTGTTTTCCATAAGTTTACCAGAGACAGAAACATTGACTAAATAGCTTATCATTTTTCTTTAGATTTTAGGAGACTTTTTGTCAGTTTATTCACTATTTCATTCAAATCTTACTTAAGTGATCCTGTACATTGAAAGAGGCATCAGTCAACTCCATTACACTTTCAAATAATATTAACGTTTTATTAAAATTGTATGAAATCCTGTTAAAGTTGACAAATGCTTACCTGGGTTAAGTAGAGCTCAGTGAGGTTTTGTTGTTTTCACCTCTAATTTTACTTGTATAGTAGTTTTCTTTCCTTCCTTTGATTAAATGTTTCTCTCTCAAATTTGAAGGCTGATATTGCAGCACAAAGAAGTCTAGGTGGACAATTTCTTTCCTTTAGGAACTGAGGGGTTTTGGAGGCATCCTTTTACTTGGCTTCTTATGTGTCTATAGCTTTTATACTTTTGTTTGAAAATCAAGCCAGGTGGAAAGAATCCATCCAAGTCTATCTCTGCAGTTAGATTCTCTCACTGTGATGTCCTCTTGTAGCTTTGATATTGTCACTCCAGCCTAGCAGAAGCAGTCGCTCCCACGCACTGTGTGGCTGGGAGAGAGCAACCGTGTGTTACTAGGCAGGCGCTTATTCCACTGAGCTATATCCCCAGCCCTAACCGTGTGTTACATCAGCATCTAGGAAACCAGCCCTCTATCGATCCCGTGATTTAAAACTTCTTTTGAAAATTACACACTTTCATTCTTCCAATAAACAGAAGGACATTGGTTAGGTTCTGATGACCATTACTCATCTGAGGCACACAAGATGAGGAAGAGAAAAGAAAGATGAACAAAATAACAGAATATTGTCCAGAAAGAAAGGAAGAAGAAAATACAAGAAATGAAAATTGGCAAAATGATAGATTTTTATGATGCCGTGTTTGCTCCTGGAATGGAGGGAAGAAGATGGGTTTTGGGAGGTTATCTGTGCAGGTGGGGAAGGAAGAGGGAGGGAAGGGTGATGTAGGGAAGCTGTAGCAGGACTGAAACAAATTAATGGACTGACAGAAACTTGTGTTTGTGTCCTCTGTACACCACTTTTGCTGGGGGTTACACTAATGGAAGTGTTAAAGATATTTTTTAAACCAGTGTCTGATATTCAGAAAGAAGCTTTGTCTTGGCAGGCGTTCAAACAGTCATACTACATTAAAAGATTAATCTTTAGAAATCAAGTTGTTTCATTTAAGCATCATAGAGAATATTATCAAGTTTAATTGCCTTGTTCTAGTCTTTAAAACTAATATACTCAACCTAAGTGAAATTTGTATGCTTTATAAATACATTTAATTGTCTTCAATAAAACATTGATGAAATATTAACAATATTTGAACTTAGAATCAAGCCTACTGATGCCTCTTTCTTAAAAAAAAGATATCTTTTTTTTTCATTTACTATTATACTTCCTCTATGATATTGACAATAATGTGTTGGTATTCTATTAAATGCCTTATTAAGTTGAAATATATATCATAATTATTAATTCCATATATATTTATCTTAAGTCTTTGCAACTTTTACATAGTATGAATGTTTTTTAAACTTGTGCTATCAGTTTAATGAAATAATTTGTGAGTCATGGCTTGAATGTTTTCTCAAAGGCATTTTATTACATACTCATCAAACTTTCTATTACAATAGATAATATAGCTACGTATTACATAATGAACAGTTATATCCAACCAGACAAAAACTGTACTGTGTATTTTGAAGCACTATCAGAAAGGATTTTGACTTTTTCACTATAAAAAGTCTGCAGATAAATGGATAAAAATGTTATCCTTAAACACAGTGGAGTATTACTCTCCCATAAAGAAAGATAAATTTGAATCACTTGTAGGCAAATGGATGCACCTTGAAATCATAAGGTTAAGTGAAATAAGTAAGACGGATAAGCTTAAATACCATATTCTTCTCTGATGAGAATGGGATGGAGGATTAGGGAGGCAGGGAGGAAAAGGGGTTGAAAAAGAATGGAGATGTGTTATGTATATGGACCAACTTCCCCCAAGGAATGTCAGCGTTAGCTGGGAATAGCGGCACATGCCTGCAATCCCACCACTCTGGAGACTGAGGCAGGAGAACTGTCATGAATTTGAGGCCAGCCTGGGCCACATATGCTTGTTCAAAGCCAGGCTGCACTACCTAGGGTGACCCTGTCCCAAACAAAACAAAACAAAACAGTTAAACATTATTTACTACTAACATCTCCTAAAAATAACAACACTTTTAAAAAGACAGCAAATTTTAGATTGGGTGTACTTTTACATAATTATGTCATTTTAATACAAGATACTGAGTGATGCTTCATGTGCCATAATATCCACTTTTCAACCATGTACACTTGAGGAAGCTTTTTCTGCATGACACAGAGTTTGCTCATTGTTTAACTTTAGACCATGTTCATCACTCCCAGAATGAACTTCATAACCCTTAACAGTTACTCATGATTTTCCCCTTAAGCCCTGACAACCGCTAATCTTTCTGATTATATGGATTTGCCTATAGTAGACATTGCATATAATTGGAATCATACATTAAAATGATCTTTTGATTACTTTTATTTAATAACATGTTTTCAAAGTTTATCCTTATTGTAGCATGAACAATATCTCACTGTTTCTTATGCGTAAATGTATCCTTTTGTTGTCCTATTATATATTGTATTTCTAGAGCATATTTTGCCTATCCATTAAACTATTGATTTCCAATTATTAGCTATTATAAAATATGATAATATGAATGTTCATTTTGAATTTTTTGAGTGGAGACAGATTTTATTTCTCTTTGGTATATACTTGGAAATGGAATTTTCATGTTATGTTGAATTATATTCTTAATATTTGGAGAAAATGCCAGACATTTACCGAACTGGTAGGTCCATTTAACAAATAGATCAGCACTATGTGGGATCCTATATTTTAGAAAACACTTGTTACTTTCTTTTGTAAAAACTTACCTATTTATACATACCAAGTAGGGTCTTGTGGTTTGAACTTTCATTTCCCTAATAACCAATAATATTTAACATTTTTCATGTGCTTGTTGGTCATTTATCTTCCTTCTATGGATGTTCACTTGCCTCGTTTTTCATTTGTATTTTAAGTAACATCATTTTTTAGGATGTAAGTTTTGCTTACCTTTTATATATGTAAGTTCTAATTAAGCATATGGCTTGCAAATAATTTCTTCCACTTTATAAACTCTTTGCATTTTCTTGATGGTTTCTTGAATATTACCACATTCAGTTAGTTCAGTTTTATGTTGTTACTTTAGTAATACCTAGAAGCCATTACCTATCAAAATTTCTGAAAGATATTTTTATCTTATATAGTCTTCAAATTTCAGAGAAATATCTCACATTAAGCTCCTTGATCCATCATGACGTGTGTGTGTGTGTGTGTGTGTGTGTGTAATGAGTTAATAGTTCAATTTCATGCTCTTTCTTGTGGCCAGTTATCTTCTTAGAACTTGTTGAAACATAACTAAATTTTACTGAATAGTCTCATCATCTTTGCATTAAATCAATTAGCTGTAAATTTAAGATTTTGATTCTAGACTTTCAATTTTGTTCTATTAATCTAAAAATAATAGAATAGTACATAAATTTCATCTCCATGTCTATGTTTATAGTGATATCACCTGGTTGTCTTTGTTGTAGCTTTAAAGAAATTCAAAAATTTGGAAATTCTCAAATTTTCTTTTTCTGCATCAAGATTATTGTGTTATTCAGAGTTACTCCTATTTCCATTTGAATTTTAAGATCACCTTGTCAACTTCTGCATCTGAACTAAAAAATTATTACATACATTTATCAATTTTGAAATTGTTACCATCTTAATATATTTTGTGTATTTCATCTTCATATACTTTCTTTTGTACATGTTTATATGTACTTCATTTATCATACAACTCACCCTTCTAATGTATTCAATCAATCGAATGGCTTTTACCTTGTTATAGAGCTTGTACCACCACCACTGCAATCAATTTGAGAGTATTTTAATTTCTTCCAAAAATATTTTAAGATTGCTTAATGTATGAGTCCTGTTCTGCTAAATACATTTTAGTAATTATATTTTCATTGATTTATTGTAAATTGAATTGTTTCAATTTTCTATTTGCCTGTTTTCAAGTTATGGACATATAATTATATTAATCATCTTTACGTTATTTCCTACGACCGTGCTGCATTAGTATTTTTAAAATTTACTTTGTATTTCACTCGAAGTGAAGTTACCATGAACTGCGAGATGACAGCGTGAATTATTTGAAGTTTTAGAGCAGAGTGAAACGCTAGAGCATTACTAAGGACGTGGAGTAGGCCTGCCAGACAGCACAGAGAAGCCTCTTCAATCTCATGGCCGTCAGTTACAAGTGGAACTTGTATCATCACTGTTTTTGCTAAAGTCAAGGACAATACCTGTCTGAAAACAAGCAGAGATAGTCAGGGCAAGGTTTGTTAGGAAAAGTTGAACATGTTATTGCAAATAATAAATGTAGCCTTGAACTCTGCTGTCTACTTAGAATGGAACAGAAGGTAATGATGGCACAAGAGAGCATCACAAATACAGCTAAGTTTTTACAGGGGCAAAGTTTCATTTGTAGAACTTAAGCCTCTAGTGAAAAGTTTAAAGGTGATGATGCAAACTCTTCACTTGGATATCTCATATAAAGAGAGGAGTTGTGGTGAGATGACCTTCAGAATAAGTCACTGAAGAAAAAGAGCTATTGAAACGGAAAGAGTGAAAGCACTGTCACAGCATTTATGCCCTATCTAGAGAGAGGATGAATTGTCAAACATAAAACAAAGCAAAAGGAAGCCACCGTGACTATACAGAGATGACAGAGAGCTGTTGTAGCAAAACCAGACAACGCCCTACTATTTCAGGAATGTGATATCCATGCCATAAGGAAAGCAAAAATGAAAGGGATTTTGACAGTAGGAGAAGCCGTAGTGAACAGAAAGATAAGTCTCTGTAAACTGCATGGATAAAGGATCAATACACAAGATGAGAGAAAATATATCTAATAAACACTGTAAAAGGTGCATCCATTGCACCCAAGTAAGTTAATGAGAAAAAGTGAAAGTCAGTCAAAGAAGACTCTTGCTCAAGGTGTCTATAATTTGGGAATTAACAGATCAAGAAACAAGTTTACTTCTAAGATAAAAGAGTAGAAAATACATCAATGTCATCATTTAATTGCTTGGTTGAAGGGTATATTCAACAGGATATTCATCTTTATATTTGTCTTAGAAGTTGTACCTGTGGAATCTCAATTTGATTTAAAAATATGTAATAGAAAATACACATTAATTTGATCATGAAAGTTTGTTTGTGTAAGGAAAAGTAAATTTCACATTTAAATACATGGGAACCATGATAGAGAATAAACACATAGATAACTGAATTGTGGTTCAGTCTAAAAAAATCCGCACTAAACAAACGTTATTTTTGCAATTGTGTGTACTCTAGTGTAAAACTATTACCTTAAAAACAAAGCTCTTTATCTCTACTATAGACTCAAAGTTTTGAAAAATATATATTTTGAGTAATTATTTTTCTTTGAGATAAAAATCACTATAAAAATTTATATCCTCTAGAAAGGGAGAATATTTCCTTAGGTTACTGTTTTTATACATTATTTTGTTTCAATGTTTAATAATAAAAAGTTTGTATATACTTTAGATAGGCTACTCAGAAGTATTTTATGTACTGTGGAATCAAGTCACTTGGAGGTCCTGGGAACAGAAGTCTACAAAAACTTCTAGATGTCACAATAAATGGAAAGTGAAGCAATGTGTCAAGAACTTTATCCTTACACACAGATCAGATAGGTGGGATGCAAAAAAGTTATTAATGAATGGAAGCCTCCTCTTTTCAGAGTAGAGTATTTTTTAATGCTTGAAGAAAAGATCCAGATTATAAGTAGTAAAGAATTTGAAAAGAAACATTTATAATCCAGGTACAAGTTTCAGTGAAAAGCTGAAAGAAGACCAAAAAGATATTCATAGCCAGAAAAAATTAGCCCAAAATGATGCTGAAATATATACCTTGGGATATGCTGATACTGATTATTGCAACATAGATATGTTACACAGAGATTATATGAAAATAAGTGAGGCTGTATATAAAAGAACTTTAGGCCCATATTAGGTATTAGGAAATGATATATATGTGATATAATTTTAATTCTGTAAGAACTTAATTGTCGTAACTTCTTTTTTGAAGAAAGAAGTAGGAATCTAAGAAAATAATGCTACTAACAAGAAAACACTATTTTCAGAGAAGCTTCTGACAAAGTAAGCTTGCATAATGTAGTGTGGCCATCGTTCCCACAGCGCTTCTCCCATTTCCACTAGACTCACCCTATAAACTTGACCTATTCTTGTTATCTGTATTTTCTTTTGTCTTTAACCACCTCCCACACATACACACACAACTGAAGCATTCAAACACAGGTCAAGTTTAGAGTGAGTACAGTAGCGATGTGAGAGGTGCTACTAGGACACCGGATGTACAGAAATTGGGCAGGCTCATTCTGTCACACACTTTTCTGAAGATGGTATTTTCTTTTATTGGACATTGTTTAGCATCCTATACACCAAAAATACGCATAGATTAAATGTAAAGTAATGGAATTTTGGACAACCTTTGATCAATCAATTATGCTTATTTATAGAACCCAGTTCAAAACAATTCTAAGACAAAGGAGAACAAGAAAATCAAAACAAGGAATGGAGATGGTGAGGTTTGTGTTCTTAATATAATTCTAGCTGTAGAGTTCTTAGTGAAACCTAGCGGTTTACTATCACTGTATCTGTATTAATAATTACACATCTCTCTCACAGTCATTGCATTTGGATTCTTAAAGGAGACTAACGCAAGCCCTGTCTGTTTCTTTCTTTATATTTCTACCTACAGTAGATCTTATGCCACATTCAGAGTGGAAAGTGATAAAGGAAATAACAATAGCATAGAATTATGAGCAGGAGATTCATTGAGAATATATTATTCTATATATTATTAATTTGATCAACTAAAATCAGTATTTCCAATATTTTCTCTATAATTAAAAAAATCTAATACTCAGCCTAAAAATGCCCTTTTAATGAAGGCAGATCTGCAACGTATAGTTTAATGACTCAGAATAAATAAAATATGAAGAAAAGTAGAATAATTTCTTTTTCAAAGATCTACAGATAAAGAAAAATGGTAGACATGCAAAATATGATGCAATGAGTAAGTCCCGTCCTAATAATCATGCTGAGATGTTAAAAATAGTATGATGTAATAAATAGAATTTGGAACTCAGTTTTTCTTGATGATTAGCGTTAAATATTACATATACTAAAATTATTTAGATGAAATATGTGTGAATCTTACTTAGGGGTATATCCATCTATTTTCTGCAAAAATGTCCATAGTTTCATTTAGTTTGAGGGCTCTTACTCTACAAATGATAAAATCCCTTGCAACATTTTAGACATTTACCTTATATTATATACGGATGTCTTATTACTTCATCTTTAGCTCTCTAAAACACACAAAAAAATGTGATGTCACTGTTTCACAACAATTTCGTGATTACATTCTATCAAATTTTTACAAGTTGTTTTCAATATCCAAACTTTTCCTCAGATTCTTCTGGAACAGTAACTTCAAAAGTCCTCGTTTTTTGTGTGAGTTTTTTTTTGTTTGTTTGTTTCTCTTTTTTTTTTTTTTTGGTACCAAGAATAAAACTTATAACCTCAGGTTTGTCAGGCAAGCACGTACACCACTGAGCTACAACCCGGCCCCAAAAAATCCTTGTTTTGACATAATCACTTCATTTTTACAATTTTAGTTATATTGACATAGAGCATGTATGATTAACTCTCCCTTTCTGTTTAGTTTAACCAAATTTAATCTGTATTAGTGTTCTGGTAAAAAAAAAGAGAGAGACAGGAAACTAAAAAATTAAAGAAAGAAGAATGAAAAGTTCAATAAAAGTTTTTAAGATTGTTTGGAATTATGTACAGGGCTTTATTACAGCAAAGGTCAGTTTTTTTTCCTCTTAAATGGAATCACCTATACTTTAAGGTTAATTACCTACTGACAACAAGCACCATGCTCTTTACAAGATAAAAGTCCTAAAATTGAAAAATACGTCAGAAGCTCTTTCAGTCTATCCGCCTGAAAAGGCCACAGTCTTTCCTATGTGTCATCTGTTATTGACTTGGCTAATGCCTTTGATTTAAGCCTTCCAAAAGTCATAATCACATCTTTGAAAGGATTAATTTGTAAACCTCTTTGCCTTATATGTGCTGCCTTAAGGATCACAAATCTCCATCTTTTCTGTAGCTTGACCTATCTTTCAAATAGAGTGCACACAACATATTATACCTTCCATTCAGTCCACTGCTGTATCAAACTTTCTTCAAGAAGTAAGGCCTGTTCTTGCTGCCAGAAAAAATAAAATGTGTGTTTATAGGGCTTCATTAGTAGATTTAATCTTTTCTTTTCCAGAGGTTAGATTCAGATACATAGTAACATTTTTATATAGTTAAAGCTTTATACTTTTTATAAAATATAGGCCTTTCAATTATCATTTTGATGATTTGATTATCAATCCCTCAAAACAGGGCACTTTGTTTTAATTCATTACATATTTTAACTCAAAAATAAAGACTAACACACGGTTTAAACATAAGAAGATAAACCGGATTGAATCTATTTTCCTGTATTCTTTCATTAACCAAACATTTTAAAAATATTAAAGTCATGTGTGTTTCTCAAGTTACAAGGAAAACTACAGAACACGGGAGAAAAATATGCATTCACTGTGACTGGAATCTCCTCAATAAATCATAGCATTACAAAACAAATCTCTTGTTGCCTGCAATGCTACCCACATTGAGACAGCCGGTTCTCCACACAGAAGTCCCCAGAGAACAAAAGCCAAAAGCAATGTAAACACAAAAGTAGTGTAAACATATTTTCCTGTATATTAGCAAATAATAACTGCATTGTACCTGAGGTTGATTGTTTCTATGAACATATATACACGTTTACACAAAAGTTCTGTCTTTATTTCTGCAAAATAATTTCTGCTGAGGTATAGATGAAATCTCTTGTAATATTTCACTCCATTTAAATTTAGATTCTAAGCTATAGATACAGATTTCACCAAGAGATGCCTTTAAAATTCTTTGGAAGGTAAAATCAACTTGGATTTTTTTTTACAAATTCAATTATAAAACTACCTTAGTTTTCAGTTTAAAGTTTCTATCAATATGTGGGAACACAGGGTAAAAGTTGTGCAAAGAGATCGTGAGTGGTGAGAGAGGGGCCTGGGGTGCAGAAATATGAAGAATTTTATATTAGCATCATCATAGCATGATGATACCAAGTGAAGAAAATATGTTAATGTATAAATCTAGATTGAATAGGACTCATTAACTTTTGGGCTTTAAGGCAACCCTAAAATTAAATAGAAAAGTGAAGAATTAAATAGTTTAGAAAACCATGAAATCTCACTGTAAGTCCCCTTCAGAAAAGACTACAGGCATGGCACATCTTATTCACCAAGGGTTAGTGAAACACCGCACAGTGCGTCTGTCCTATGCACATAAACAGGGAATCTTCTGAAAGGTCAAGTGTTAGAGACCAATGACTAGAAAAAGAATGGGTTGAACATTCGGACGAGTGATTTCCAAACTTTATTACAATAAACTATATCTACACAATCTTTATCAATTATTTCTTATGATTCTGTATCTACAAAATTTAAAATCTCAATAAAACAGACATTGGTATATTATCCTTACTGTCTTCTGTGGTTACCATGTTGAATCTGCAAATATAGTGATTGAATTTATAGCAAAAATATAAAAATGGTGCTTATTCTTTACATGATATTAATCTTGGGTTCATTGGGAAATAACAGAACTAAGGACTGAATGATAAAGTTTTAAAACACAAGTGCTCTCACATTGAATAATCCTCTTTAAAGTGATTAATTCCACCTTAACTGGGATCTTGAAATCCATTTCTCAATATATAATAAATAAGTTTTAATAAATTATATGAATATATAAAACTTTTCAAAGCTGTAGCTCTGCTGAGAGCTGTTTCCCGTTCTCTACGCTTTAGAGCTACAGACCTTGTAAAACCTTGTTTTTGCTGTTGTCAATGTATTCTTAGCTCATGTTTAGATGCCTTAGAACAGAATGGTTTGTGTAGTTTCTGGGTTCAAAACAAAGGATCAAGCAAGTAATTGAAAGAAAAAAACTACATCAGAATTTATACCCACTATAAAGGTTTATCAATAATTTTTAAAATGTGGCCTAATGTATGGGAAAGGGCTCAAACCATCAACGGTAGCTGGCACTTTCTCAAGTCTTTTCTTTCTGAATTGGACATGTTTGCATTGGACATCCCAGAAAAATAGATTAAGAACAGTGGTAACAGTTAATAGAAATAGTAGACTATATATTTGAGAATAACTAGTACAATAGATTTTAAATATTTTAAGGGAAAATAAGTACGTGGTTTATCATTTCCCAAGTATACATATATAAAAATGTTACAATAAACTGTACATTTACTCAATCTTTATCAATTATTTCTTAATAAAACTGAAAAAATACAGTGGATGGAACAGTGACTAAAAGTAAACGGGGGCCTTTCTGTGCCACGTTTTTAGAGTTAATCTTACACTAGCAAGAGAGAGCTGCTCTCTCAAGCATCTCCTGTTTATTATCTTAGCTTGCGATTCGTTTTTAAGTAGCCATGTCTCGAAAATGGATACTGGATATATTTGCATAACTCACCCTTAAACAAGATTATCCTAGCGAGAGCAATCCATAGATACGCACGACCCCTCTAGCAGAACTTCACTTAGAGCCCTGCAGTTGAGTTCACCTTTGGAAAGGAATTTAAATGGCAACAGTTTCTGATTCTTCCTCAACTAGAGGTTTCCCCTCAGCTGATCTACTCCCGCAGGTGGCTGCGTTTGTAAATAAGTATGCGAAAATGCCACAATGGTTATTCTAGTGGTTGACCCGCTTTAACCTGCCACTTGTTTAGAACAATGGTTCCGGTTGTTCCAACATGCTGTCAGTCTCTGGAGATATTCCAGTGCGTGGGAGGTGAATTTCACACCGCTACTAATTTGGATTTCCCTGCTCAGCACCTTCGCACCTATTTCCGTGTCGAGCACTTTTCTATGTGATGATTGGCTTTTCCGAAAACTGAGAAATCACCGTTCACGTTCTTTTTTCATTTTAATTGATATTTTTAATTTTTTGTATGTCTAATATATTGTATTAGAGTTATGTAGAGGAACTATATATATATATATATATATATATATATATATATATATATAGTTTATGGGCTGAGCAGAGAGAGATGCTACAAAGGCTGCCCAGAGGCTGAGCGGCTGGAGCTTGCAGAAGTAGCTCAGCCCAGCAAGCTGGAAGAGGGATCACGCATGCGGCATCAGTTTGAGACTCAGGGCGTAGAAGCACCCTGGAGACTCTCAGGGTGCGTCTGTGGAGAAAGGGTGAAAATGGGGACTGATATCCAGAGGGGATGACACACCTGGTCACTCAGAATGGAGCTTTGTAAATCATAAGTCAGCGCCCTCTTTTTCCTTTTCTATTTCAATCAGGCAGCAAGTCTAGATAGTATGACCCGCAGTTGGGGTGCATTCTCTCCCCTCAGTCTGCAGCCTACAGCGGCCGTCTCTGGAAACCACCACCCCCACGCAGGTGCACAGAAATGCACGGTAGTAATCTCGACTTTTTTAACCCAGTCAGGTTCACATTGCACAATTAACAGCGCATATATGTACATATGTATGTATGATAGTGTATGTAACGCTATATAAATGATACTCAAAATCGCAACCATTCTAAGACACTGTGTATTCTTATTAATTAGATTCAATCTAGTGCCAATATGTCGTCGTCTAGTGCGACAGGGGCCCTGGGTAAGGGTCTCAAGCACTCCGGGACACAGGGGATGCAGAGCCAGAACAGCACATTAGCCTGCATAATGTGACTTTATTGGAAATTTCTTTTGTATCATTTAAAGAACAATGACTTGTTTACATTATCATCCATCGCCCAGTTACCCAAGTCAAACTTACACAATCTTGAGGCAGAAGAGATCAGCAGATATGATGTTCTTGCTAGTGTACACAATTCTTAGAGAACATAGCTTAGCATTTGTAAATTTGAACAAAACAAGATAAGCAATCTCTGAAAACTACTTGTTCCTTCTTTTAAGAATAGACAAAGGCCTCTTCCTGTTTTGCACCTAGCAAGTGAACTAATAGAGCATGAGACCATGGGGAGAGTGAGCCTGCTCTCTCTCTATAACTCTAGTCTGCCAGAGTTATTTAACCCTTTAGTCAGCTCATCGTTCTTCTTACTTTATAAGCACAACCAGGGGGCCTTCTGCCTGTATCACATTTCCCTCTTTTTTATTTTGTTTAAACACCATCGCCTTCCAAAGAGTATATATTGATTGTTGAGATGGTTTAATACAAATTATATACATAAGTATTACAGTGATTATTACAAGTATGAGAACAGTTCCAACCCCTCCAGCGGTGTGAGATAGACTCTGAATCAAGCTTTTAGGGTCCATTCCTTCTAATTGTTTAAGAAACATTTCTGCTAGTTGCACAGAATCATCATTAGTAAATTTTTTTCCAAACATTTCATGTATATTTTTCTGTAATTGATTTATTTGATATACAGCTGTTTCATTTCCATCTAAGTATCTTTCAATTACTTCCCACTCATGTTCAGAAGAGTTATATGGAATATTTGTTACACAAAAAGTAGTCGAGTTCCAATCACAAATTAATTGGAGCCTATGTTCAATTGTAAGGATCTTTTTTCCCAT